>APFE030452711.1:0-18996 GCA_000404065.3 Pinus taeda | reverse complement strand
CAGGCAAGGTAGAGAGAACCTGCGTACCCAGAGATAAACATGTTTTCTAGTGACTTTCTCTCTTTTTTGAAGTTTGACATGAAGAGCAGAGGTATTAGGCTTGACAAGGAGGATAATATGACTATTGATGGAGCCATATTAACTGCAGATAGTCATGGTGACAAATTTCAGTGTAACAACATGTGCAAGCTTTAGACCCTGCAATTTCAGATGCATATGAACCAAACTCCCCGAACTCACTTCAGACTTGTGTGAACCAATTCAAAGAAGACAGAAGAGGTTGAGGTCACTTTGTATTTATAGGCTCCCAAGAGTGACCAATTTCCTATTAGGGTTGACTTAATCAAATGTGATATTGTGGGATTTTCTTCAGAAATACACTTTCCATTGTCCAAATCTAGTGCCTCTCTCGAAAAGAGGAATCTAATGCCATGGTTGGAATTTGTCATTGATCTGCCAACTTAACAAATCTGATAATGGATTTGGTATTCAAATAGAACGATCCAATGAAGTTGTGTTTGTCTTCCGCCTTAAATACAATGTTATTGCATTCAAGATGAACATCATCATATTGAAAAATACAACCATCCACACAAATAATGAGGAAAAGGCCATTCTCCTTGTGAACATTAGCCAGATTCAAAGTTCCTACTACAATTGTTTTCACAATATTCGACACTTGATTCACACCAATCCAAATAAGGCCTACCTATCACCACCTACACCATTAAAAACATGACTAGGATTGATGTTTTGTATGTACAAATTCCATTTGGATATGGGTCCTATTCTCTAATTTCCCATTTCCATATTCATATGGTATGCCTTGCTTGCAACAAATTTACCCACATAGCTCTCCAATCTAGCATTTTCACCCATAGACCATGAACTTGAAGGATAGTTCTTCAATAAATCATTTGGAGGGTTATAGCATGCAATTCCTTTGTATGCCATTTAGCAAGGGATAGGCCATTTCTAGCCAATCATGGACATCTACATACCTCTCAACTCCAACCATTGTGAGCATCCTTGGATGAGGTGTATCACCCCACTAGTCAAGGTGTCTAATGTATCGATCCATTATTTTCTTCATGATCTCTCCTTATTTAGTCTTCTTAAGCCACCCAAATCCATGATCTTTTATCATCCAAATAACATCTCCAATAATTGAGAAAGATATTATATACAAAACTTTATAAGCTTCTCTTAATCCAATGAAAAGTGTGCAAACATCCTAATTATCCACATCAACGACCCCTCCGTTCTTCTCTATATCAATGTTAAACCATGTTAAACAGATGACCAACTTCACCTTTATGTAGAACAGGTTCAAATACCTTAGCCACATCCTCACTATACAAATAACTCCTAACATTGGATCTATCGCCATGAATTGGCTTGACATACCTTGCATTGCAAGAAGACTGAACTTGGGCATTACATAGATATGAGTCCAACCCAAACTAGACGAGAAGATCGGAATGCAAATAGTCACATGATTAATGCATTTATAATTTCGACGCATTTCTACCCTATTATATATACGGAATTGTGTTTCTAGAATCGAATTACAGCATGAAAGTTATATGTTATTACTAAATTTAAGCGTTATTCTTTTCTCTTCTTGCAGGGTTGTGATGGGTCTATTCTTTTGGAAGATAGGTGAAAAGACCATAGTTCCAAATAATAATTGTGCTAAAAGTTTTGGGTTTTAAAATACACTAAAAGTGAGTGTTGAGTTAAGTCGAGTTAAGTGATAGACGAATTTAGTGTGTTGTTTTATGGCCATTTATTTTAGGCTAGTTACTAGTCGAAAATGTTTAAATACCCTTCACTAAATTCATTGTAATAGTCAAATTTTATATGATCAATAAAAGAATAACAACTCTTATATTTTGTATTTAAGCTCCCTGATCTTTCCAACAAAGTGATATCAGAAGAATATTATTAAAACCCACGAAAAGTGAATGAGCAACAATCCGTGAGAGAAAAGAGAAACATATATATATATATATGTCTTCGTTAATGTTATAACACACCTTGTAGGTTGTAGGTTATACACGGAGCATTATAACGCATAAAAGTGTCAACAAGCACCGCATTACAAGCGATCAACTTAACGCACTTTCACAGCACGCGGGTTCCGTGAAGTTTCAAATCGTTAAGCACTAACGTTGTTCTCCCCATAGTGCAGGGCGTTAGTATGCATGCCATAATCACTAGAAGCGCGTTAAGAGAGCACTTAACGTACTCTTTAAAAATTGCGAATTCAATGTTCACTCGGCTTATATGTGTCGAGAGGTCTTTTAAAAAGTTTGAAAGTAATTGTTATATGTTATGAGGAGTGACATATTTTTTTTTGTTAAGTGGAGTATATTCAAGAGGATATAAAGAGATATTATATAGAATGTTATAAAAAATATATTTTTTAAGTATTTTTTTTAATATTTTTGAAAAGGTTTTTTGGGAAGGATTTTTTATATATAAAGTTCTTTTTATAAAAATTAAATAAAGAAGGTTTTGTAAAGTTTTTTTTAAGTGAATTTTTTGAAGAAAGTTTCTCAAAGTTCCAGTCCTATTTCCCACTGTTTACAGGGAAGGATTATGATGTGTGCGCCATTAAGATGGAAACCATGTTGCAGGCTCATAATGTTTAGGATTATGTCTAGATTGGGTTTTCAAAACCTAAAACTAAAGAAGAAGAACGAGTTCTCACTAATGCAGAGGGGTATGTATTGAAAAAAGACAAAAATAAGAATGCACAAGCGTTGCATCTTATCCAACAGGGAGTAGACCGAGAAGTTTTCTAGAAGGTTATGATCACGTCTTCAACAAAGGAAGCATGTGATACTTTGGTGACAAGCTATAAGGTATGACCAAAGTCAATATTGTTAAGTTGCAGAATACTAGGAGAGATTTTGGAAGTCTGCAAATGAATGAGACATACTTCATGAATCAGGTCATGATTGTCGTAAATCAATTCAAAATTTATGTTAAGGAATTAAAGATCAAATAGTGGTTGAGAAGGTCCTCATATCTTTGTCTACCAAATTTGGTGTTGTGGTAGAAGCCATAGAAGAAGCCAAGGGTTTGACATCACTGACAGTTGATGAGTTGATGGGATCACTTTTATCACATGAGGCAAAAAAAGACAAAAATAAGGATTACGCTTTAGAAACCACTTTCAAAAGTTATGATTCTATTTCAAGTGACATAGGTCGAGGCAAAAGAATATTGAGAGGCAGAGGCCTAGGCAGAAGATATGATGGTTAGAGAGATGGCCAAGCACATCATGAACATGAAAGTGGAAGCAACTATAGAAGCTTTAACAATAATCAAAGAGTTGACAAATCAAACGTGAGATGTTATTATTACAATAAATTTGGTCACTATGCCCGTGATTGCAAAAAGAGGATAGCTGATCAAGGTAACCAGAGAACTAATGTCACTACAGAGAGTACTAACTACATGTTCCTAGCTTGCCATACCATGCATGAACCTTCTGATAATGTGTGGTTATTAGATAGTTGTTGCAATAATGACATGACATGAAACAAGAATTTGGTTGCAAATTTAAATCAATTTGTGAAGACAGAGGTAAAGATGGGAACCGTCAAAACTGTGGATGTAGATGGCAAAAGAGTGATCAACATTTTGACCAAGCAGGGGGAGCCGAAGACAATATCAAAGGTATATTATGTTCCTAGTCTCAAACATAATTTGATAAGTGTTGGTCAATTGACACATAAGGGATATAGAGTTATCTTTCAAGGACAACAATGTGTTATATATCACAATCCCCCAAGCAAGTAGCTAATAACGAAGATGCAAATGGCAAAAAACAAACACTTTCCTCTAATCATGAATTACAGTGATTAGGTCAATTCTTTTACAGTTGCATGTTATAATGATTATTGGTTATAGCACTTTCAGTTTGAACACTTGAATTTTTCTGGTTTAAGATTACTGCAGCAAAAACAGATGGTCAAAGGATTACCTCCCATCAAAGAACATGCTAGTACTTGTGAGTGTTGCATCTTGGGAAAGAAACACCGTGAAATTTTTCCAAAGGGAGTTCCATACAGAGAAAAGCAACCTCTTGAGCTATTGCATACAGACTTGTGTGGGCCTATGAGGACACAGTCGATTAGTGGAAGTTGTTACTTCCTCACTTCCATTGATGACTATAGAAGAAAGACTTTAGTTTACTTTTTGAAGAAGAAGCTTAAAACTTTTGCAAAGTTCAAATAATTCAAATCCTTAGCAGAGAACCAAAGCTATCAACAAATCAACGTATTGAGGTCAGATCATGGTCGAGAATATGACTTAAAGGCCTTCCATGATTACTGGAAACAACATGGAATTAGAAGACAATTTACAACCAAGTACACACCACAACAGAATGATGTAGCAGAGAGAAAGAATAGGACAATTATGAACATGGAAAGAAGCATGTTGAAAGGAGGAAACTTGTCTAATGAGTATTGGGCAAAAGGAGTTGCATGTTCTATTTATGTGATAAACATATCTCCTATAAAGAGTGTGATGAACAGAGTACTAGAACAAGCATGGTCAGGTATGTTTTTCAACATATCTCATCTCAGAGTGTTTGCATGTGTATCTTATGCACATGTGCCTAAGGAGCGAAGAGGAAAATTGGATGATAAAAGCAAAAAATGCATATTTACTGGTTATAGTGAGCAATCAAAAGCTTACAAATTGTATAAACCTGTCAGCAAGAAGACCATAATTAGCAGAGATGTTGTGTTCAAAGAACAAGAGTCATGGAATAGTATTATAGACAAATCAGTTGATGCACAAGTGTCACTGATGGAAGAATATGATGTAACAGAAAATGAGCAACAAGAAATACAGGTGAAGACACCAACAAGGACTCCAAGATTTTCTTAGTAGCATGGATCTTCAAGCAAATATACAGATTGAGATTCTCCCCACAATCAAACAGGTGATGAATCAAACAATGGTAAGAGAAAGATAATAAGTCTGAAAGATATTTATGTTGATTTGTATGTTAGTTCAAATTTTCAATTGTTGTCATTCCAACCTTCTTCATTTGAAGAAGCACTTAGAGATGATAATTGGGTGCAAGCCATGGATGAAGAAATTAAAGCTATTGAAAATAATGATACATGGAATTGGGTTGATTTGCCAAAGGAAAAAAATCTCATTGGTGTAAAATGGGTGTACAAGACAAACTTGAATGAGAAAGGTGAAATTGATAGATTTAAAGAAAGACTTGTAGCAAAAGGGTTCTCACATCAACCAAGAATACACTTTGGAGAAACGTTTGCACCAGTAGCCAAATTGGATACTGTAAGAGCACTTCTATCCACAACAACTCAAAACAAGTGGACAGTATATTAGATGGATGTGAAATCAACCTTCTTGAATGGATTCTAGAAGAATAAATTTATGTGCAACAACCTTCAGGTTACGAAGTTGAAGGTAACGAAGATAAAGTTTACAGGTGGAAGAAAGCACCCTATGGACTGAAGAAAGCACCTAGAGCTTGGTATAGTAGAATCGATAGCTATATGATTAAAAATGGGGTTTGTAGAAGCAATATTGAGCCTACCTTGTACACAAAGGTAAATAAGCATGGAGATATTTTGATTGTTTGATTATATGTTAATGACATGATTTTTACAGGTGATTTTAAATTGGATGAATTTAAAACAACCATGATGAAAGAATTTGAGATAACAGATCTTCTTGGCACAGAAGTTGAGCAATCGGAGAAAGGAATTTTTATTTACCAAAATAAATATGTTAGAGATTTGCTGGAAAGATTCAAGATGGAGAATTGCAAAGTTGCCCCTACACCAGTTGCAACAGGTACAAAGTTAAGCAAGGATGATGAAGGATCAAATGTCAATCCAACTCTATTCAAAAGATTGGTTGGCAGCCTCATGTATCTCATAGCTACAAGACCAGATATTATGCAATGATTAAGTTTGATTTCCAGATTTATGGAGACTCCAAAAGACACACATTGGAGTGTAGGAAAAATAATTCTGAGATACATAGAAGGAACTAGAGATTGTGGCATAATGTATGCAAGTACAGAAAAGAAGGATCTGATTGGATATACGGATAACGATTTTTTAGGTAGTTTGGATGATAGGAAGAGCACTTCCGATTATTTGTTCCATCTTGGTTCAGGTGTGATTTCATGGGAATATAAGAAGCAACCTATTGTGACACTTTCGTAAGCAAAAGCAGAATATGTAGCAGTAACTTCAACATCATGTCAAGCAGTGTGGTTAAGAAGAGTATTTAATGAACTCAAACAAAAACAACAAGGATCAACAACAATATATTGTGGCAACAGCTCAGCGATTGCACTATCCAAGAATCACGTGTTTCATCAAAAGAGCAAGCATATTGATATTAGATATCACTTTATTAGAGAACTTGTGAACAATGGAGAAGTTCACTTGAAGCCCTGTAAGTCTAGTGATCAATTGGATGATATATTTACTAAGCCATTAGCAAAAGATGTGTTTGCATTTCATAGAAGAAACTTGGGTGTTGTAAGCCTAGCTGAGACATAGACCAACAGACATGATTGAGTTGTCATGAGTTATGTCTTAGTTTAGCGGTCATAATTAAGAGGGAGTGTAAAAATAAGCTAATTACTCCTGCATGAGGAGTTGCCTAAAATTAGAGAGCTAGTTAACTAAGTATTGAGTTAAGTTGAGTTAAGTAATAGACGAATTTAGTGTGTGGTTACATAGCAAGTTATTTAAGGCGAATCACTAGTCGAAAAGGTTTAAATACCCTTCACCGGGTTCATTGTAATAGTCAAGTTTTGTGTGATCAATAGAAGAGTCACAACTCGTGTGTTTTATGTGTTGATTTGTGTTTAAGCTCCTCTACCTTTTCGCATCCTCCTTGGGATTTAACACTCATAGTACATCCCTGACGGCCTAAGGTTTCCTATAGTCTTGCCCCTGTAGTGTTGCCCGCTTTCATACCCTTCATTACCAACACTATCAGTAGAATCATGACACTTGATATTGAATTGGAACATTGTTTCTTTGGCTTCATGTTCAAGATTGTCTCATTAATGTATTTATAATTTCAACGCACTTCTACCTTGTTATATATATGGAATTGTGTTTCTGGAATCAAATTAAAATAGAAATCTCAATTTTTTGGTATTTCGCACCTAAGCATAGATGGATTTTGAGGATAATTGGGTTGAGGATCATTGGGTTTTTAAGTATGACAGTTTAGTAATAGATTGTAGTTGTAGGTCCAGCTGATGAAGCTTCTTCGCTGGAGCTCTTATAAGTAGTTGTTTTTCTTTATTTCTTTTGAAATGGACAAGTGAAACGTCTTGATACAAGTCTACGAAAATGTCTAGAGCCATAGAGTATGGCTCCACTATAGCAGCCTTAATCTTTATTGAATGAAATCTAGATAGTGGATAGCTCAAAAGGGTTCATATATGCGGTACGTAGATGGATTTTGAGGATAGCTGGGTTGAGGATCATTGGGTTTTTAAGTATGAAAGTTTAGTAATGCTAACAAACGTGATATCGAATTTTAACAATATAAGTGATTATGTATGGATTTTTTTTAAATTTGGTCTATTTTTTAAACCTGTGAAAGATCGCAATTGAGACAATCTCAAAACATGAGAAGATGAATAACTAACATAGAAAGCTCTGAATATATTGATACTGTCTACTTAGTAACGAACAATTATCAGTATTGTACTGGGAATCGAGAATAATTCAAATTTCTATTCACTTTCAATGCAAGTGCAACAAAACAAATAAATAATTCAAATTTATATTAGCCTTTAATGTGGGTGTGACACATGTTAAACTAATCCTTCGAGATTTGTTTGTACAGTCTATGATTAGTTAGCATTAGTTTTTTTTTTTTTTACCCATACAGAGGAGTTATCTAGACATAACCGTCTTCTCTGTTTTTTATTGCATACATTACTTATCTTTGATAATGAATTACATATGATTGGTCTTGTCTTGGTGAAGTTCATTCTGGGCCTAATAGTGGTACCAGAGCCAAAAACTAGATACTCCATTGCTGCAAACCAAGCAAAGAAGGTGTGCTCGCTATGGAGCAGGCATTGAGATTCAGTTCTCGAAGGCGATGGAGCATGCGGTTTGAACTACCAAAGAACTCTGTTGTGGCAGCCTGGCAAAGTATGCAGAGTTGTGGCTTTGCTGCAAGAGAACTCTGTTGTGAAGGCTCCCCTCAGTGAATGGAGATCTATGCGATGCCCACAAGCCAGTGCAAAGGAGGGATCATCGACTATTGCATCTGCGGTAGTGTCCTACTAAGAGGAGGAACCTGATTGCGGAAAGGTTGTTAAACCCAACTGTCAACCTGCCAAAGTTTGGAACTCAGATTTTTTTTTAGTGACTTCCAACCTTAGTTTTGGAGATTTTTTTGAATCGGTAAGTCAAAACACATTTTTTAAGAAATTTTTGTGATTCATTATGGTTGAATCAAAATCATTGAACATTATTGTGCTTGGTTGTGGTTGCACCTGTAAGTTAAAACAAAGTTTTTTTTAGAGTTGTTATTATGGTATTGCTATTGGAGTGGAAGTTTCTTTTTGTTGAATCAGATGTAAAAAAGAAGGAGTTATTTATAAAATCATTTTATTTTTGTAGTTCAATAGATTTATTTGAAAAACATGAACTCCCTAGTATCTTTAATTGGGATTGTTCTATCTGGAAAGGAAAATTACCAGGAATGGTTCAGGAAGGTTAAAAATACACTTATTTTTAATGATCTGTGGGATGGAATCTGTGAAGGAAAAGAAGGGAATTCACCAGATCAGCCTGACGATGAGAAATAGTTAGCAATCTAGAAAAGTAAGGATAAAAAGGCTTATGCCTTAATTTCCACTTCAATCTCAAAAGAGATAAGCAGATACATTGCTCAGAATAAAACAACATATGATTCCATAACAAAACTAAAAGAGCTTTATGATTCACGTTCTGAATTGGAGATAATTCATTTATTGTTGAAGTTATTTAATTTGGAAATGAAAGATAATGATCCTCTAAAAATTGTTTCTGAAATTAAAGCCATCAATAATGAAATTGAATCTACTGGAGTAAAGTTGATCTGCAACTTACTGCCTTTATAAAAGCTCTTTACCCTAGTTATTCAAACTACTTGGAATCTCTCCAATTTAGTGGGCAATTAAAAGAATTAGATTTTGATAAATTAGTAGGGAAAATTGTGGAAAGAGAGAAGGCATTTGGCAATAAAGAAACATCACATAATTCTAATATTGAAACCCTATTTCTTGCTCAAAAACATAAAAAAACTCAAGAAGAATATGTCAGAAATACTAAGGATAATAGAGGGCGAGGTAGGAAGAATTATAGAGGCTGGGGGGGCATAAATATTCAAGGAGATAGACAGCAGAATGATAAACAATTAAATTTTCCTAATAAAACAACTGTAAAATGCTTTAGATGTGGTAAAATTAGACATACATCAACAAATTGTAAAATTCCCTCATAGAAAATTAATGAAATAAGAGAACAACTGCTTGAAAAGAAAGATCATCTAATTCCAGAAAAAGGACAGTCTTCTGAGAATGCACATTATGTTGTTGCTCATTGTAATTTTCATATGGAAGATATATTTAGTACCTCTTTTTCTTCATGGCATGAAAGTTGGATTTTAGACACAGGTTCCACTTGTCATATGACCTTTAGAAGAGATTTGTTTGAACAATTCAATGATAATATTGATGGAGTAGTGTATTTTGCTGATAAGTCTCAAATCAAACCATCAGGGATTGGATCTATTCAGTTAAAAATTCCTGAACTTTAGGATTATACTTTGAATGATGTTCTTTACATTCCTAAGTTCCAAATAAATTTATTATCTCTTGTACAAATAAGACAATGGGGACATTCCATTCACATATTTGATGGTAAAGTGGAAATTCCAAGAGAAACCGACAATAAAAATGTAATGACTAGTGTAGAAGAAGATAAATTGTTGAAATTGAAAGGTGTGTCATCTGTTACATTAAACACTAATTATTTGGCTCAGCGAAATGATACTCTGTCATCTTCTTTATTGTGGCATGCACGCTTCGGTCATATTAATTAAGAAAGTCTTAGAATTATGAAACAACGGGGGATTAAAGGACTTCCAATGGTTCCAATAAAATTGACCCCACGTAATGCTTGTATATTGGGCAAGCATCACAAACATTCTTTTCGGAATTCTACTTCTAGAGCTACAAGGAAATTAAGTCTCATACACTCTGATTTATGTGGACATATGCCTGTACCCACTGTGAATGGAAATAAATACATACTGAATTTTATTGATGATTATTCGAGGATGCGTTGGGTTTGTCTACTTAAGGAAAAATCACATGCTTTTGATGTGTTTAAAAAATTTCATCTCTTGATTAAAAATTAAGCTCAATTAAATATTGGTACTAAAAGAACTCATAATGGAGGAGAATATACTTCACATCTCTCTGAAAAATATTTGCAAGAGAATGGCATCAAACAATAGACCACAATACTATATAATCCACAACAAAACGATGTTGCAGAACAAATGAACATCACATTGCTTAATATGGTAAGGTCAATGATGTTTTTTAAGAATGTAAAATTGATGTTTTGGGGAGAAGAAACACTCTGCGCAACATATATTAGAAATAGGTGCCCATCCTTTGTGATCAACAACAAAATTCCATATGAAATGTGGTATAATCGTCTTCATGCTGTTAAACATTTCCAAATTTTTGGTTCTCAATGTTATGCTTTGATTCCTAAACAATAGAGGAACATGTTGAGTGAACAAAGCAGAAAATATATTTTTTTAGGATATTCTATGACTTCTAAGGCATACCGATTGTATGATGAAGAGAACAGGAAGTTTATTTTGTCAAGAGATATATTTTTTCTTGAAACTAATAAAGATTCCCTCACTGTTAATAGACAACTTAATCAGATAGAAAAGTTTGTGCCTCAAAAGTTTTATTATGAATCAGATAATATACTTCCACATCTTGAAGGGGGGATACCTATATTAGATTAGTCTATGGAGTTTCTTTCTCTAAATGATGATAATTCTGTTGTTGATGAAAAAATGGTTGATGCAAGCATTTCTACAGATACAACAGGGATAGAAATGGGAAGAACTTAGGAAAATGAAGAAGATGAGAAACTTCCTACACAACCTGTGCAAAGATCATCTCGTATTTGAACATTTCTGAAGAAATATTATGAGTTTAAGACTGGAAGTTCCTCAGGTAACTATTCTCATTGTGAATTTAAATTTTTTGTGGATTGTGAACCTACTTGTTTTGAAGAAGCTACTAGTTATGATCAGTGGAAAGATGTAATGCAAAAGGAATATGATGCTCTCATAAAAAATGGCACATGGAGGCTGGTAGATCCTCCTATTGGCATCAAACCTATTGGTTGCAAATGGATTTATAAAACAAGTATAAAGATTATGGTTCACTAGACAAACACAAGGCAAGACTTGTAGTGGAGGGATGTGTACAGAAAGAGGGTATTGGCTATACAGAGACATTTTCTCCTGCAGGTAAATGGGGCACTATTAGATCTTTGTTCACTATTGCAGGTCAGAAAGAATGGAAAATTTATCATATGGATGTCAAAACTGTTTTTTTAAATGGAGATTTGAAAGAAGATGTTTACATGTTTTAGCTAGAAGGTTTTTCCGTTAAAGAGAAAGAACAAAAGGTTTGCAAACTAATGAAGTCTTTGTATGGATTGAATTAAGCGCCATGAGCATGGTATGAGAAACTAACTGAACATCTTCTAAATTTAAATTATAAACATTTTGACCTATATGATGCAACTCTTTTCATTAAGAAAGTTGGAAAATCAGTTGTATATGTTGATGATTTGATGATCACAGGAAATAATGATGAATATATATCATCTATTAAGAAGGAATTGAAAAAGGTTTTTGGTATGACAAATTTAGGTTTACTTCATTATTATCTTGGAATTGAAGTTGATCAAAAACCACAACATATTTTCATCTCTCAAAAGAAGTACGTTGGTAAGTTATTAAACAGATATAGTATGATGGATTGTAATCTTGTTGCTACAACAATGGAGCAGAATTTGAAACTTACTTCAGAAGAAGGAAAATCATTTGAAGATCCAACAAAGTATAGGCAACTTGTTGGAAGTTTGATTTATTTATCTATTACTCATCCTGATATAACATTTGTTGTAGGAATACTTTCCAGATTTATGCATCATCCTTGTAAGGGGCATTGGGTAGCAGAAAAAAGAGTACTGAAATATCTAAAAGGAACCCAAACTTACGGCATCAAATATACCAAATTTTTAGACTTCCATCTTGTTGGTTATTCATATTTTGATTTTGATGGAGATAAAGAGAATGGAGTCTTTGCTTATGCTATTTGATGAATTTTGGATTAGCAACCATCAGTTGGAGATTACACAAGCAATCTGTTCCTTGTTGATTCTACCACCGAAGTTGAATATGTTGCAGCAACTCAAGCCACTAAGGAAATCATTTGGCTTCAGAAAATACTTGAAGATTTGCAGGAGAAACAAAAAGCTTCAACTCCTCTATTTGTCAACATCTCTTCTACAATTAAAGTGGCCAAGAATCCAAATTTTCATGATCGAGCCAAACATATCAACACCAAGTATCATTTGATTCGACATCATGTAGAGGCCAAAAAAATTCATCTAACACATTGTCCTACTTCAGAACAAATTGTAGATATTTTTACCAAAGCATTAGGACGTGAAAATTTTGAAAAGTTCAGATCTTTACTTGGCATGACAGATATCCATTCGGATGAAAGGGGGAAATGTTAAACTAATACTTTGGGATTTGTTTGTACAGTCTAGGATTAATTAGGAAATTTTATTTTTTTTTTTATTTTTTTTATTTTTTTTTTTCATACAGAAGAGTTATCTAGACATAACTATTTTCTCTGTTTTTTATTGTATAAATTACTTATATTTGATAATAAATTACATATGATTAGTCTTGTCTTGGTGAATTTCATTCCAAGCCTAACAACAAAATACTATTTATCAGTCACCAATAAAGTACCGACAACCGAGAATAATTCAAATTTCTCTTCACTTTCAATGCAAGTGCACAAAAACAAAGAAAGTATTCAAAATTCTATTGACCTTCAATGCGGGTGCAACAAAATACAATTAATCACATTAAACATAAACATAATCATGACTAATTGGAAGTGGAATTGAATAGTTTCTATCTACGAATACCTACATAATTTTTAGTAAATTTCACCCAAAAAATATGGCTAATAAATCTATGAAGCATGGAACAGTTAGATTACAACTATATACCTATCCATATGCGTTAATTGAAAAAACAACTGGCACTGTAACCACTGACTCACACCATTAGTACTAAAGCAGAAAACACTGATTTGTGGGCCTTCTGTCTAGTGATACCTTTATAGATGAGTTGGGAAGCATGGACCTCAAATTGATTTGTCCTACATCATCTAGCCCTGGAGTGTTCTTGGAACCACGATTGTTAGTATTATGTTGGAAGGGATTTCTATAATAAAAAAATTAAAACAAACATATTCCTCATTCCTCATTCCTCATTCCACATTCCATAATTAGAAATAAAAACATAAAACACAGTTTTATTATTCCTCGTGTATTTGTCTTATCCCTTGTGAAGCATGTGATAGCTAATCTTCACATATTTGTAATCCTTGTCTCTCATTGATACATGTGTTGATAAGAGTTTTATGCGTGTTGGTGTACATGATCCTATTATTCAACTTTGAGGCTTTTGATATACACCTTTGCCTTCAATGATAAAAAAATATTATTGCACTTCTGTATAAATTCCAACATATAGCTTCCATCACATGTGTTATCACATGTATGGCATTCTCACACATGGTCTCATCGCAAATATCCAACGCTCTTTTGGCATGGGTTTTTCATCATTGGTTTATATTTTTTTTCGTTGACTGGCGGAATTGGCAATGACAGTGGTATCGTACTTGCATTACATAGTGTCGAATCCCATCGACTGCCACCATAACCTCTAGAAGGAACCGCCCAGCCCACAAGAATGGCCCTCGGGTAAGACGAGACTCGAACTCATGACTTGCATAGTGGCATGAACGACTTAATAGACTGTCCGCTGGCCACGAGATGAAACCTTTGCGGGCTATCATTGGTTTATATTCAATATAGCATCTGCATTTTAATTATTGGAATGTTGCCTTACATCAGGTGGTTATTAAGCCTAGGAAGAAAGTATAAACATATTTGCTCTATATATGAAATAGAGCAAGAAATTATAATGTTTATAACCACTATTATTATTATTATTTAGTCACATATTTATATTTATTGGAAAATATTTTTAAATAAAAATAAAAAATAAAATGTATAAAAATATATTTTATAATAAATTAAATATTTAAATAAATAAAAAATATTAATATTTATTCATTGAGCTTGGGTATATTAGCCACAATCAAATAAAAAATATAATGTGGTTCATATAGTCAAAAGTTTTAATTGTATTACCATTGACGAATTGTAACCATAAAAAATTTGATACAAAATATTGCAATAAAAAAATTATTATTCATCAAAATGAATAATTATTATTTCATAAACAATTATTATTTAATATTAACTTTGTTAATTTAAATTTAAATTCAAATTATGTAATATAAATATGAACCCTTATATTAATAAAACTTAGGGATTGATATTATAAACTGTAGGGAATAATAAAATCAAGGGGTTAATACTAAAACCCCAAGGGATTATAAACCCAAGGGAACAATATTAACACGAGGGATAACAAACCCAGGGGATTAATCCTAAAAACCCTAGGGTTTATATTCCCTTGGATTTTTAGTATTTTAATCTCTTGGGTTTATAAGATCAATCCCTTGGGTATATTAATCTAATGATTCATATTCTTAGGGTATAATATTATTCATAGGTTTATAATATTAATCCTTTAGGTTCATTATAAATCATGGTCATCCAAGGGTTTATATACCTTGGATTTATAATATTAGTCCCTTGGGTTTAACAATATTAGTCCCTAGGATTTATAATACCTTGGGGTTTTAGTATTAACCCTTAGGTTTATAATATCAATCTCTTGGATTTATTAATGTAAGGGTTCATATTCCTAAGGTTTAATACTAAAACCTCATGGGATTATAAACGCAAGGAATTAATATTACCCAAATGGATTAATACTAAAAACCCAAGGAATTATAAACCCAAAGGAATAATATTAAACCGTAGGGATTAATATTATAAATCCAAGGTATACAAACCATAAGATCAATATTAAAAACTCTAAAATAATGATGGTTGACCATGGTAGAGAAAGATTGATTTTCATTTTGTGGTAATCCTTGTCACAACACGACATTGGACATGGTCAACCATGGATTACCATGGTTGATCATCGCAATCCCTTGGGTTTAATATTATTCCATTGTGTTCATAATCCCTTCGGGTTTTAGTATTAATCCCTTGAGTTTATTATTTACTTGGGTTTATAATATTAATACCTTGGATTTATTAATGTAAGGATCCATAAGGGTTTAATATTATTTCCTTAGGTTTATAATCCCTTGGGTTCTTAGTATTAATCCCTTGGGTTTATAATATTAATTATGGTCAACTGTGTGTAGTAAAATCGATCATGGTCAACCATGGTCCAATGTTGCATTGTTACAAGCATTGTCTCAATATGAAAACCAACCATGGTCAACCATGGTGCAATGTCGCATTGTGACAATGATTGTGTCGATATGAAAATCAATCATGCTTAAGCATGGTCCAACATCACATTGTGACATTGATTGTCTCAATATGAAATCAACCATGGTCAACCATGTTTAGTTTAGGGTTTATATACCTTGGGTTTATAATATTAAACCCTTGGTTTTAATATTATTCCCTTGGGTTCATAATCCCTTGGGGTTTTAGTATTAATCCTCTGGGTTTACTATTCTCTGGGTTTATAATATCAAACACTTGGATTTATTAACCTAAGGGTTCAACCATGGTCGAGCATGGTCCAACGTTGCATTGTGATAAATATTGTCTCAATATCAAAATCAATCATGGTCAATCATGGTCATTCAAGGTCAACCATGGTTAATCACAGTAAATATGAAAATCAAATGTGGTCAATCATGCTCAAATCATGACAAACATTGTCTCAATATGAAAATCAACCATGGTCCAACGTTGCATTCTGAAAAATATTGTCTCAATATGAAAATCAATGATGCTCAAGCATGGTCAAACATGGTTCAACGTTGCATTGTGACATTGATTATCTCAATATGAAAAACAACCACGATCAACCATGTTTATTTTAGGGTTAATATACCCTAGGTTTATAATATTAATCCCTTGGTCAACCATGGTGCAATGTCGCATTATAACGAAGATTGTCTTAATATGAAAACCAACCTTGGTCAATCATATTCCAACGTCACATTTTGGAATTCTGGCAAAGATTGTCTCGAAATGAAAATCAATCACTGTCAACCATGGTCCAACATCGCATTATGACAAGGATTGTCTCTATGAAAATCAACCATGGTCAAATATGGTCAACATTGTTTATTTTAGGGTTTATAATATTTATCTTAGAGTTTATATACCTTGGGTTTATAATATTAATCCATTGGGTTTATGATATCAAACACTTGGATTTATTAATCTAAAGGTTCAACCATGGTCGAGCATGGTCTAATGTTGAATTGTGACAAAGATTGTCTCAATATGGAAATCAATCATGGTCATTCAAGGTCAACCATGGTTTATCATGGTCAATCATGCTCACATAATGACAAATATTGTCTCAATATGAAAATCAATCCTAGTCAACCATGGTCCAACGTCGCATTGTGACAAAGATTGTCTCGATATGAAAATCAATGATGCTCAAGCATTGTCCAACATTGCATTGCGACATTGATTGTCTCAATATGAAAAACAACCAAGCTCAACCATGTTTATTTTAGGGTTAATATCCCTTGGGTTTATAATATTAATCCCTTAGTCAACCATGGTCAATCATGCTCAACCATGGTGCAACGTCGCATTGTGACAAAGATTGTCTCAATATGAAAATCAACCTTGGTCAACCATAGTCCAACATCGTATTTTGACAAAGATTGTCTCGATATGAAAATCAATCACCATCAACCATGGTCCAACATCGCATTGTGACAGAGATTGTCTCTATGAAAATCAACCATGGTCAACTATGGTCAACATTCTTTATTTTAGGGTTTATAGTATTTATCTTAGGGTTTATATACGTTGGGTTTATAATATTAATCCCTTGGGTTTAATATTATTCCCTTATGGTCAACCATGGTCCAACATCACATTGTGACATAGATTGTCACAATATGAAAATCAACCATGTTTGTTTTAGGGTTACATAAACCCTAGGTTTTTTAGTATTAATCTCTTGGGTTTATTGTCCCTTGGATTTATAATACCTTGAGCTTTTATTATTAACCCCTTGGGTTTATTATTCTCTTGCGTTTATAATATAAGTTCCTTGGGTTTATTAATATAAGGGTTCATATTCCCACAGTATAATACTATTCATAGGGTTTATAATTAATATTAATCCCTAAGGTTTAATATTATTCTCTAGGGTTTATAATTCCTTGGGTTTTTAGTATTAAACCTAAGGGATTATAAACCCAAAGGAATAATATTAAACCCAAGGAATTAATATTATAAACCCAAGGTATATAAACCCTAAGATAAATATGATAAACCCTAGAATAAGGATGGTTGACCATGTTCCAACCATGGTCCAACGTCGCATGGTCCAAGGATTGCCTCAAAATGAAAATCAACCATCCTGAACCATGTTTATTTTACTGTTTATAATATTTATCTTAGGGTTTATATACCTTGAGTTTGTAATATTAATCCCTAGGGCTTAAAATTATGGAGTTATCTTTAGTACGACGTTTTGGAGTTTCCGGTGCCAGAATCCAGCAGAAAAATTTGAGGTGAAATCTTGATTTGTTTTATTTAAACTAGTTTTTTGACTATATATATGGATTCATCACCCTGGAAAACCCCTAGGGAACTTCTATTGTGAAGGCGTTACCTAACAAGCTTGTGATTTCAATGAATTCCTGTTGAATTTTAGAGAAATTAGACCAAAAAAATCCATTGGAAAAGCTTCCAAACAGTCGCACTAAAGACAACTCGTAATATTATTCCCTTGGGTTTATAATTCTTTGGATTTTTAGTATTAATCACTTGGGTTTATTATCCCTTGGGTTAATATTATTGTCCTCGATTTATAATCCCTTGGAGTTTTAATATTAAACCTTAGGAATATGAACACTTACATCAATAAACCCAAGGGATTGATATTATAAACCTAAGGGTTAATACTAAAACCTCAAGGTCTTATAAACCCAAGGGACTAATATTATTAAACCCAATGGACTAATATTATAAATCCAAGGTATATAAACCCTTGGATGACCATGATTTATTGAACTTAAATGATTAATATTATCAACATATGAATAATACTATATACCCTAGTAATATGAATCCTTAGATTAATGTACCTAATGGATTGATATTATAAACCCAAGGGAATAATAAACCCAAAGGATTAATATTAAAACCCCATGGGAATATAAACCCTATGGTTTTTAGTATTAATCCCTCGGAGTTATTATCCCTCGGGCTTATTATCCCTAGGGCTAATATTATTCCCTTGGGGGTTTACTATTAACCCCTTAAGGTTACTATTCCCTTGGAGTTATAATATCAATCCCTAAATTTTATTAATCTATAGGTTCATATTTATATCACATAATTTAAAATGAAATAATAATAAATAATATTTAATATGAAAAATGAAATAATAACAATTATTAATTATAAT
>APFE030452709.1:0-15030 GCA_000404065.3 Pinus taeda | reverse complement strand
TTTGTCCAAATAAGATATAGAAATTAGTTTCCTTCTGAAAGATGGAACCACTAAAGCATCAAAACTTAAATAAAATCCTGTCTTACATAATAATCTAAATTTTCCTATGCTTTCCACTTCTACTTTATTGCCATTTCCTACGTAAACGTAGCGCTCTGCCTCACTTGGCTTGTGATGGCTTAGGCAACCTTGTATCGACATACTGATGTTAGTCGTTGCACCTAAATCTATCCACCAGGCATATCTAGATACAGAACTTAAATTAACTTCAGAACAAACTAAAGCAAGAGGTTTGAAATTGTTCCCCATGAGGGGCTTAATCTGACTTAGACTTGACATTATGTTTAGATCTGAAAAATTCAAGAACAAGGAAATATTTTAGATACGATGCGTCACGATTTGATTCTTAATCATAATTCTAAAATCTATCTAAAGGCATGTGTAAAACTATTTGCTCCATTAAAACTTTAGCCAAAACACCATTCAATAATGAAACACCTTTGGGTGCAATCATTACCTTCAGGCACTTTGGTGTAGTGAATAAAGTACAAACATGCAACCTTTTGTCAATCTACCTTTGGGTCAGACTAACATATCCATGAACTAACGACCATCGCTACTCCATGTGTGTTGCAACTAATTTTTATACACTACCCTTATGCACCAAACAACTTAGTAGGCGCCAACCCTCCTTTGGGAAAGCTAACACCCACGTCCATTGCTAGCACGTCAATTCAACTTGTCATGAGTTATCTTTACAATCGTCTTACAGAGAGCGGTTCGTTTGCGAACATCAATGCTTGACTCATGTGAAAACAACACATGTATATTTAAAAAAACGCCTTTAGTTAGATTCCAAAATTAGTAAAACTTTAGCAATTTCTACAATGATTACCTTTTAGAAATGCTTCAATAATTTATATAGATAATACTAAATAATTTATGCTTGCCATGATTAGCATCATTATAAGTTTGAATCCTTCAGAGTAATAAAATATATGATTTAGAAGTATATATATATAACTTTGATAAGCATGCTGGATTTTTAAATTAACAAAATATTAATAAATAACTGATAACATTTCAATAAATCAATGAATCAGCTCCTTTAAATTTCAGTTTACCTATCAATGAATCAATTCATTAAAATTTCAGTTTATATTTGAACCTTTAGGCAAGGCAAATCGTTGAAACTTGAACCACTACAAAATACGGCATTCAAACATCATATCCCTTTGCCGAATTTTCAAATTAACCAAAATCAAACTATATCATTTTTGTTATATTAAAAATATTATAACAAAAAAACTCCATGTAATAAACTAATGTGGAAGGGTATTAGTTAAAAGGTAAGATATATATATATATATATATACCAAAACTTTAATAACCAATGCACATATGGGTATATAAAGTTAAATCCAAACGTAAATGGTGGAGTATGGTTATATAGTTATAACCAACGTATATGCATATAAACCATATCACAGCGGACATGCCAACCATTACGGGTGTTGAAACCACAGCAACAGAGCGCATTGAAAAACTCATATGCCTTTTCCGAATTTAATGGGAAAACTGACTGTAGAAAACATGCCTTTGCCGAATTTTCACAGGGAAAAACTGACTGTAAATTTAGATTATCGATTCATAAAAAAAAATTAAAAAAGCTGGGATCGCGGCATGGTAGAAAAATGCTTATACACATAACGGGATAAAAACATCAAGCATACTCTACCTGGCAAATAATTCCTTACCAAGAACATTGGTAAATTGAAATGTAAATAGATTATATGAAATATGATATTGAAATCATGGAAATCAAATCAAAGACTACTTACACCAATACTGCCGTATACTGCCACACTTACTCTACATTTAGCATTCAGTCAAGCAACGAAATGTTCCCAATACATCAAAATATATTGCTCTAAATAAACCACATGCGGTAACCTCGATAACAAAAAATTATTTATCAAACAACAATTTATATAGGCCTTATACAGCATACAACTATTGATATCCTACAGCCCTAAATAAAAGGCATTTCATGGAGACCAATTTACTCATACATCTGCGAGTTACATTTTAAAATTGGACTTCAACTGTTCCAAAGTTGCTCGCAGATAATCCAGAAAAGAAAACAGTTCCTCAATTGTGCAAATCAGAGGTGCAAAGCTTAGGTTTACAATTGTTTTGTTTATCTCAGTATCTGAAAACAGTCCAATCCTAGGGCAGCCGAAATTTGGCTGTCCATATTTATTACTGCTATTATTTCAATCAATTATAATCGGTCCATTAACAATTATAATTGATTAACATTATTCTATATGTATTTGTATCCAAATCCTTATTTAAATACGTTTAATGCCATAACTTAATTAATCACATTATTTGGCATATTTAATCATTACATAAATGTAATCTTGCTGACATTATTTGATATCATAATCATAATGCACGCATGTCCAACCTAAATTATTGTAATTAGACGTCTCTAAATCCAACAGTTTGTGGTTAAGAGAAGGTGTTCTTCTCTATCCAAAAACATGAAGATATGAAATAGAGCCACCAATGTTAAAAAGCATTAGTAAATGATATTGGTAGCAGAATCATTCTGCGTCTTCCTCACTAAACATGAAAATGATGTTTCCATTTTTTATTATTAGATTATATTATCTTATAATATTTGTATATAAACTTCGAAATAAAAAGTATGCTTATGAAATTCTTGTTGTTGGGTGTGTGCACGGCTATTCTCTGCATTTAATATGATATTTTGTCTATGTAAATTTATGTATAAAGAAGATTACTTCTGAAATACGTTAACAAAACCTACCAAAAGCCACGAGCTAGAGAACTATATAATACAAATGCATTCTTAGCATTTAGTGTTTTAGTGTTCCAAGGGTTTAAAATTCATTTATTTTAAACCAATTGCAAAGCCTTTAAAGCTCTTGTTTTTGTCAAACTACACAACATAAAGTATCATACACGAGATAATGGTGTGTCAAAAATAAACCTGAGAGATTCAGTTATGAAAGAATACACGCTCTATAAACAAATAAAAATAAAAAGTAGGTGAGCATGTTAATACCAAAAGAAACGACTCATCTACCTTATTTTACAAAATGGTCTTATGTCAAAAAGAAGATTGTTGCAAGAAGGAAGAAATTAGGAGACCAATAGTGTTATCATTATGATAATGGAGAAAGCCTCGGAATCAGAAAGAATATTAGAGAAAGAACTATATATGGGCATTCAGAGGGAGGTGAGAACTATAGAAGAATTTAACATGATCATTTTTATAAATGTGACCCATATAGAAAAGTTACTTCATCAAGGGTGAGCAATAAACTTTCAAGATGCATACTCAATATGCCTTCTCTCTCAACGACGTTTCGGGTGATTCAGTGGAATTAAAAATTGCGTATTTAACAAAAACATGCTAAAATATTAAATAGAGAACACATAGATTGCAAGGGTTGCTAATGGTTGCTAAATCACACTTATGGTTGACCATGTCATTTCCCTTTCTTGAGTTTTGAGTTTTTTTTGGTCCAATCTGTATATACAATTTTTTTATTTTTATTTTCAAATTTCAAATTCGATTAATAATTTGTAGAATGATTGAGTCCATATAACTCAATCAAACCAGCCATTAGTTCATACCAATTTCATCTAAATATGGCTCAAATTAGTTGGTTCAGTTTAAATTAGGGAGTTATGATAAAAAAATCCACTACCCAGTCATCCAATTGAATCAAACCTTCAACCTAGTCATGTCATTGAGTTGGACTCCTCCGTTTCAGAAAAACTTTTTAATTTAATGTTGACATTTACTTTTATTTATATATTAGATTTATTAGTTTAAGTTTTAATTTTTAAAGTTCAAATAACATTTCCATTGGCAAAGGTGGCCTTTATTTTATTTATTTATTACGTTTAGTAATAAATTCAAATTTATAAAAATTCATATAAAAAAAATAGCAATAACAATGTTTTCAATTTTCAACCTACTCAACAACCTTTTGCTTTTCAGCGTATATATATATATAAATAATTTAAAAACCTGTATCGGTTCCTCCAGCCCTCCTCAAGCTAGGAATTGTGAACTTCTAAGATTAGAACCTAGAAATAGAATAAACTGCCCCATTGTTCTAAATAATTTAAATCGTTAAATCACAACAATGTTTGACAACATTCAACGAGCGAAAATTCATACACTTTGGAGTTGAGAGAGCCATTCTAATGAGCAAGACTTCAAAATAGTGCATAGTTTCGAGAAAAGTTATCTCTGCATCTCAAATTTACTTAGATTACAGTGACTGCACCATTCTAATGAGCCAGACTTCAAAATAGTGCATAGTTTGGCTCAAAGTTATCAGTAAGAATTTCAGAATTTACTCTTTAGATTATAGTCGTTACTTTTTAGACATGAGGTTACTTAGAATTTCATTGTTTGACAGAATTTTGTTGAACAGAACTTTAATTTCATGTATTTCAAAATTTATGGTTGGCATAGTTTTAATTTATATGAATTATTGGTGTATATAAATAAATATATTTTCGTTAGATTTTGAATATTTTAATATGTTATGAGTTTTTGATGGCCAATTCCAATTCAGTATATTATGATTTTATTGGTAATATTATCTTTTTAAATGATTTTATTAGTAATATTATATTTTTTAAATGTTGATCTTGTGATAATTTTGTTTTGTAAACTTGGGAGGACTACATCTTCATCATGTCCAATATATCACCCCTATCGGGCGGGGAAATTGAACCGGTGACTTCACATGAAGGAGTGTCGTAACAGAGCACCGGTGACTTTATATGAAGGAGTGTCATAACAGAGCACCCTATCATTGAAGGAGTGTCATAACAGAGCACCCTATCATTGTCTATCCAAGACACCGTGGACTTGATCTTGTGATATTGATAAATTTATTGGCTATTGATATAAAATGTTGTAAATCCTTTAGTATCTTAATATTAAATATTATTTACAAACTATTGATTAGGAAAAATTTAACATGATGTTATAAATTCGTTTGTTTAAAATATATTTTTGAATGCATAGATAAATTTAGCACCCCTAAGGCAATTCGATAACACTAAAACTTATAAGTCTAACAAAACCCTGGTGGATTTTACGAAAATTTGAGGGGAGATATTCCTAAAAAAGCCTCGAAAACTTAGAACAGCTAGAATACTACTCTACATAATCAATGTTGTCTTCCTCTCAAAGCAAATGAAAAGACAATTGAAATTAGAAATGACTATTTATATCATCATAGATGCTTTGTTATTATGCAAATTCATTAAAGAGATATTCCTTCATTGTATAACCCAAAAGATTTTCAATCATATTTAAGATCTCTCACTGAAAGACAGTTAACCAAAATACCCATATGAGAGCATGTTTCAACAATAAAAACCAACCCTAACAAATTATGAAAACTAGTTCCTACTTGTCTAAATTATGTTTTGAGATTGTTGTAACCTATAATGCTAGGTTGAAAAAAAAGATTTAAATAATGTCATTAAATCATTTTATCATCATATGTTATTGTGTTTTTGCTAGATGGAGACTTTGACAACATCAATCCAATTAATCTACCATCTTTGATTAATCACACTTCGTATTGATAATGATAAATTGTTTTAATCTACCATCTTTTGACTATTATGTTGATAATGATAAATTGTTTTAATCTACCACCTTTGACTAATCAATAATAAATTCTTTTAATAAATGAATAGAAATTATTTTATTAATTCAATGTCTTTTAAAATTCAAACTACTCTTAAACTTATTTTTTAACAATTTCTTTATTTAAAGCTATTTGAACTTTGTAATATACCTAACCTCCTGATGTCTTTCACTTAACAGGGGATACAAAATCATTAAAAAAAATTATTGATCCAAAAAAGCATTCACAGTAACTAATCTTTATATATTTTTTATGTCCACATTTCTATTTTCCCGCACTCGTCTCTATTTTAAAGGAGAAACAACAAACCGTGGTGGGCCGCTTTGGTTTTAGCTGCTTCTGGATTCAACAGGCTGAAGCAATATTTTAGCAGCGGGCCGACCCATGCCCGTCTCTGTGTGTTCGTACGGTTGAGAATGTGGGTCAAAGAAGAAGCCGTGGACGCCGCCATATCGATCTTGGCAGACGTGTTGATAGTAGGTACCGCTCATATTTAAGGTCCCGAGAAACGCTTCGCCACCTGTTCGTTCGTTTATTGCTTATTTTTTCATTGACGAAGAACTGCAACAGATCCTCCGACGACGAGACCATACAGATTACAAAGGCAATCACCGAAACAAAATATGGCAGAGAAAAACGACTGAAAATGAAATGCGTGCTGCTATAAGAAGTTGCATGATTCTTGGGAAAGCGTATGTATTTTTCCATGGTTTTAAAGCATAATTTTCCTCTGAAACCGGGTAGCTACAATGCTTATATTGTTGCTTTAGATTTTATAGATCTCTTGTCTTAGATTTTGCAATCTGTATGGACCTTTTCACCCAACGAAACGAAAAGAAAATAATAAGCTAACAGAATTCTGCATGGATCGGACAACGGTATGAAATTATTTAACATAGTAATAGCGGCAAGACAAGATTGATATGGGCGGTAACTCATCATCTTTATTGTCGAAATATGCTCACACGTCGGATAACCTAACCTTAATGTGCAGCATACACACACACAGCTTACAATAATTCGAAATCAAAATCACCACCCTTGTTCTATCCATCACAAAAACACACAATCTCTTCTTATGACGATGGGTCAGAGAGTGTACCACTTGCAATCGAAATACAGAGCCTAGTAATACTGACAAACAGAACATGAGGTGAGGTGAGGGGTAATTGACTAGACAGAGACAGGGACAGAGGATTTAATGAAAGCGAAAGGCACCCGCATGACGGGAACAGAATGAAGAGGATGAGCCATTTCGCATGACAGCTTCAGGACCTCGGACAGATCAACCGGATGTTCAGCATGAGGGAGCCATTCAAAATGATGGAGCAACTTGGCCACCCAGAGGTTAACAGTGGCAAGGCCCAGAGCCTTCCCCGGGCACACACGACGACCAGCACCAAAAGGAGCAAGCCTCAGATCGTTACCCCTCACATCCACGTCTTCCCCGCCTTCCGACACCACAAACCTCTCCGGACGGAACTCATGAGGTGATTCCCAAATGTTGGGGTCGTGAGTAATCGACCACATATTCACCATGGCAGTCGTGCCCGCGGGAACACACATTCCGTTGATGTTGACATCTTCAGTTGAGAGCCGCGCCCATGATAGCAGCGGTCCAGGCGGATGCATTCGCAGCGCTTCTTTTACCACAGCTTGGAGGTAGGGCAGCTTAGGGATATCCGAATCATTCACGCTGCGGTCTCGCCCCACTACAGCGTCCAACTCTGCCTGAGCTTTCTTCTGGGCATCTGGATTCAGCACCAGTTCTGCCATGGCCCACTCCGTCAGCAGAGCCGTCGTGTCTGTGCCACGGAAAATCATCTCCTGCATACATAACTTTACATAAATTAGAACCAAACTTGGTTAATGCCCCTCCCCAAAGGCAAGGGCAAGGGCAAGGGCAAGCAAACTCACCTCATTCATAAATTTCGGTGTGAAAAAACTCAACTAAAATACAGAGATACATAGAAGATGAGAGTGTGAAAAAACCAATAGTACGGACCCAGAGAACAGCGATCATATCCTCCTCATCTAGCTTATCTTCTCCATGCAACGACAGCAGAACATCTACAAAATCAGATTGATCACCCGTTTCGCTGTTCCGCTCTGCACGTCGGTGCTCTTCGATGATATTTCTAACGAAAGCTCTCACACGCGGCACAAGGCGGGCGCAACGAGCATTTATTCGAAGAGGGTCCAGCGGTCGCAGCCATGGTAGATGATCCGCCCAGTTGAACGCTCCCAACAGCTCGAAACCCTCATCCACCATCTCCCGCACCTCCTTCACTTCTTCACAAGTAGAAGTACATGACATATCGAACCTTCTTCCAAACACGCTGCCCATGATATTGTTCAGCGCAGCTCCTTGCAGGTGTCGTCGAACCCTAACAACACCGCTGGACTGACATTCCTTCTGAATGTCAAGAAGCATTCCGAGAGCATCGGCCTGGCGACCAGGCTCGTGAGCAGCGATTCTGCGCGGAGCGAAAAGATGCGTGGAAGAAATTCTCCTGAGCAGCCTCCAGTAGTCCCCATTGGGTGCAAAGCCAATGGCCCGCCCAAACAACAACTGCTGCGCAGATTGCTTGAGGGGTCTGTTGGCGAAATGAGGAGAGTTGAGCAGCTCCCTGGCCACTTCAGGATCCGATGTAATAACGGCGGGCGTGGAGCCTAAGCTAAAGGCCATAAGCTTCTTGGCGCCATGAAGATGAGCCAGATATGTGAGCTTGCGGTGAGCAACACCCATGCTCATGTCCAGCAGACTTCCGATGATGGGCCATCCTTTGGGACCAGGAATGGGTACGCCGCCCGACCTCCTGCGTCTCCCTACCCACTCACAGCCTTCCGGGATCAACCAGGAGGCCAAAACAGCAGATACAGCAGCAATAAGCAGTGCAATATAAAGATGCCACTGACGCCACCCATAAACATCATCAGAGTCTAATAAAAAACGACTGCAACCATTTCTAAAGAGGAGGAAATAAAACCACCACCCACCTCCTGCAGAGCTCCCGCGATTCTCCATCTCAAAAATAAATGGCAAAAACAAAAACTAAGCAGCACCAAGAAACCAGAGATATGAGCGCATAGAATGTGGGGTTGAGGCGGATTTATAGCTCGAAGGGTTCGATTCCACGGGAAGAGAGGGAAAAGCCAGTAACCGTAAAAGGCAGATCCCGAAACATTTATTAAGTCGATACCATTCAACGATTGGAATTCGAAGTGGACGCACATGCACTTGGTTGAAACATTTATTAAGTCGATACCATTCATCCATTGGAATTCGAAGAGGACGCACATGCACTTGGTTAATGCAATTGGTTCAATTTTGGGAAGATTTTGGTAATTTGAGTTTTTAGGATGGATTTTGAATGTCTCAGCCGGTTTTTCTTTTTTCTATGGCCTTGACCCTCTTGATAACATTACAAAAAACAATTCAAAAACTCACCGGCAAATTTTTGGTAAACAAAAACATTAGAGTTAGACACAAAATAATTGCCGAGACGAAATTGTGCCATGCTTAAACGACTCATGTATTTTTAAATTTTTGGATATTTGAATTGCGTAGATTACAAAATTCAAATTTATTTTTTTTGGATATTTGAATTGCGTAGATTACAAAATTCAAATTTATTTTTTCCGTAAATGCCGATTAGATTTCTTATGTAATGAAAAAAATTGAGTGTCTACTAACGCTGAGTTCCTCTCCTGAAAGCTAAAAGTGGTCAGAATCTAGACAAAAAAAAATTCAAAAAATCTTGTAGAGACAAGATTTGAATTTGATGGTGGAAATGGATTCGGCACTATCAAAAACATCAAAGGCACCTAAAATTTTGATCTTTAACCACTGTAACTTGCATTTACAAAAAACTTCGCCAGATTTTCTAAAAATATGGCCGGAATTTCCATGAATGTCAGGGAAAAAAACTCCCTAAAAGTAAACATTGAAAATTAATAATTAAACAAAATTATGATTAAATAAATGTTATCATCTATATAATCTTCTTTTCATTAATAAATTATAACTACTTTGATTAATCATATATTTTCTTTTCTAATATTTAAATATTTTTATCTTTTCTATTTCTAATATGTATACATGGGTAATATATAGAAAGTTAAAAAAAAAAAATGAAGCAAATTTTATTAAGGTGTTAAGAAATGGGGAGTAAATTTTATTATATACAAAAATACATTAGTGAATCAATATAGTACACTATGTACTATGTTTAGTGAAGCAATATAGTACACTATGTACTATGTTGTCAATTAAATTTTTGACAGAATGAAAAAAACTAAACATTGAAAAATAATAAGTAAACAAAATTATGATTAAATAAATTTTATCATCTATATAATTTTCTTTTCATTAATAAATTATACTTAATTTGATTAATCATATATTTTCTTTTCTAATCTTTAAATATTTTTTATCTTTTCTATTTTTAATATGTATAAATGAGTAATATTGAAAATTGAAAAAAAAAAAAATAGCAAATTTTACTACAGCGTTAAAGAAAAAAAGAGTAAATCTTATTATATACAAAAATACATGAGAGTAAATTTTATTATATACAAAAATACATGAGAGTAAATTTTATTATATACAAAATACATTAGTGAATCAATTTAGTACACTCTATATTAAACAATCAACCTATTACACTATATACTATGTGCAGATTTGATTGCACTCTTTATTTTTACGAACCAGGAAAAATGGTAGAGTAAATTTTATTATATAAAATAATATATTATCAAATCAATGTGATAGTATTTATAAATATGTTAAATTGATAAATATTTTAATTATATAAACATTAAGTGTAAACAATATTTTAGTATTATTAAGAGAATGTTTTACTTTGAATTGTTTTTTAAATATCAAGATGGATTTTATTTAGTAATAATTAATAATATTTATATGGAGAGATATTTTTGTAAAAAAAAAAAAAATGAAAGTTTTAATTTAATTGTTAATAATTATCTATAAAATATTCTTATTAATTAGAGATAAAAAACTAAGGAAACATCTGAGGCTGAGTTCCTCCCCAAATCTAGGTAAAAAAAATTCAAAAAATCTTGTAGAGACAGTATTTGAATCAAGTTTTTTTTATCGTGGAAACGTCTGAGGCACCTAAAATTTTGAAGTTCAACAACTGTAACTTGCATTTACAAAAAACCTTATTTTCTCAAAATATGGTTGGCATTTCCATGACTTTTAGGGCAAAAAGGCACTGCTAAAAGTAAACGTTGAACATTAATAATTAAACAAAATTATGATTAAATAAATTTTATCATCTATATGATTTTCTTTTCATTAATAAATTATAATTACTTTGATTAATCATATATTTTCTTTTCTAATCTTTAAATACTTTTATCTTTCCTATTTTTAACATGTATACATGGGTAATATAGAAAATTGAAAGAAAGAAAGAAAAAAAAGAGCAAATTTTCTTACGGTATTAAGAAATGGAAGTAAATTTTATTATATACAAAAATACATTAGTGAATAAATATAGTACGATATGTACTATGTTTAGTGAATCAACATAGTACACTATGTACTACGTGGTCAACTAGATTTCTTACAGAATGAAAAAAACTAAACGTTAAAAAATAATAAGTAAACAAAATTATGATTAAATAAATTTTATCATCTATATAATTTTCTTTTCATTAATAAATTATAATTAATTTGATTAATCATATATTTTCCTTTCTAATCTTTAAATATTTTTATCTTTTCTATTTTTAATATATATACATGTGTATTATTAAAAATTGAAAAAAAAATTATTAGTGTTAAGAAAAAAAAAATTATATATAATATATATATATTATATACAAAAATACATGAAAGTAAATTTTATTATATACAAAAATACATTAGTGAATCATTTTAGTACAGCATGTACTAAACAATCAACATAGTACACTATGTACTATGTTTCGATTTGAGCACACTCTTTATTTTTACTAAGCACGAGAAATAAAATAAAATAAAATATAAAATTAAGCAGGAGAAATTTTAATATATAAAATAATATATTATCAAATCAATGTAATAATATTTATAAATATATTAAATTGATAAATATTTATATAATATTTCTAAATATATTAAATGGATAAATATTTTAATTATATAAATATTAAGTGTAAATAATATTTTAATATTATTAAGAGAATGTTTTACTTTTAATTGTTTTTTAAATATTAGATGGATTTTATTCAGTAAAAATTAATAATATTTATATGGAGAGACATTTTTGTTTAAAAAAAAAAAAATTTGAAAATTGAAAAACTAATTGTTAATAATTATCTATGAAATATTCTTATTAATAATTAAAGATAAAAACCAAAATTTATATCAAATACTTATTTTAAGAATTATATTATTTACTTTTCCAACATATTATTAATAAATAAATGTTTTATGATATAAATTTATATATTACATTATATTAAAATATAGTAAAAAATACAACTATAAAAGATTAATCTTATTGTTATTTCCCTTCCGAGTTCTAAAAATAACAAATTCATATAAAGTTCTTCTAATTTCATTTTCAACGTGAAGAGATCTCATGTATGATAAATAGGTTAATTTTTCATAAGCTTCATCTAAATGTAAATTTTTACAAGTTAATTATAATTTTGAACATGTCCACCACTACCATGATGGAATAATGTTGTCTAGATTTCCTTGGAAAACATGTGATGAAATCCATGGAAATGACTTCCCATTTCCACTCTAGAATCAGAATCGACTGTAGTAATCTGCCTGTGTGCTTACATTCTGCTTTTACCTATTGATGATCCAAGCATCTAGCCACAAACTCCACCACTTCCTTCTTTAGATTGAACCAATAATAAAATGTTTTCACCGTTGTCAATGTCTTCTGGTATCTTGGGTGCCCTGAGTACGGTTTCGCATGGAATTCTCGCAAGATACTCTTCTTGAGCTCACTTTTATTCAAAACATAGATCTTGTCCCTAAATCTAACCAAACCATCCATTGTGAAATGATAGTCAACATCCTGATTCCTTATGCCATGTTGTAACCTTTGCCTAAGATCCATGTACCTGTCATCATGTTGTCCTTCCTGTGAGATCTGATCCTATAAATATGTCCCATAATAACTCATAGTTGTTATATGATTCACCTACACACTCCTACTAAGAACATCTACAACCTTGTTTTCCTATCCCTTAATGTATCGGATCTTAAAATCAAAGTCACTAATCATGGCCAACCATCTAGCTTTCCTGAAATTCATATTCGGTTGGTGAAACAGATACCTCAATCCACCGTGATTGCTCGTTAATACAAACCTCCTGCCAAGAAGATAGTGCCTCCACATCTTCAATGCATGATTAATCGTTGTCAACTCAAGATCATGTGTCAAATATTTATGCTCGTGCTCATCCAACTTATGTGACTCATAGCACACTACATGTCCTTCCTATATTAAGACTCCACCAAGTCCTCTCTTGTAGGCATCTATACACACCGCAAACTCCTTGTCTGGATTTTCAATCTTTAGAACTAGAGTATTTGTAAACAACTACTTTAATTGCTCAAAACTCGCTGCACATTCCTCGGTCCATTCAAATATCTTACCTTGCCTCTGCAGTGACGTAATAGGATACGTAATCCAAGAGAAGATCTAGATGAACATCCTATAATAACTTACTAGATCCATAAATGATCTTACCTCATGCATGTTTCTCGAAACTGGTCACTCCATGATCGCTCTTATCCTTTCTGAATCCATTGTTATGCCTTCCCTGGAAACAACATGTCCCAAGTAATGTACTTTTGTGTGAAATAAATTGCATTTACTAAGCTTTGCATACAACTCATGCTCTCTTAGCAATTTCAACACTGTTGCTAAGTGTTCAACATGCTCCTCCTCGTTCTTAGAATATATCAATATATCATCAATTAACACAATGAAAAACTTGGCCAGATAAGGATGATACACACTATTCATCAAGCACATGAAAGCAGTTGGAGAGTCAGTCAAACCAAATGGAACTACAATAAACTCATAATGCCCATACCTAGTGTTATAGGCTATTTTGTCGCATCTGGTCAATAGGCCTTCAAACTGGATCAATTCACATCGTTCAACATATTATCATCATTATTGCATAAAGCCCTAAGCATGAATCTCCCTAATCCCTGAGTTTTCCCCCTTGACTCCTTCATTTTAGTGATTTTAAGGACCAGGGAACCCTGCATAACTGAGAAATTGTGTTGCAGTGCGGTCTCTCCTTCTCTCAAGGTGTTATGCAGTGCACCCTGCAAAACTGTGGGGGTGCGATGATTCTAAAAATCCGGGAAAAAATAATAAAAAATATGAAGCTTCGTCTTCCAGAAGTTTCCAGAGGTTGTTTCAACCACTTACCTTGGATAAACATTTGAATCCTGTCTTATTCGAGCTTGGAGAAATCACCATCTTATCCCTTGCGCTATCCTCCCATCACATTTTGATCTCAAGCCTAGATTGGTAAGTGGATAAGAATTCATGAGCTACCTCTCCTTCCTATATATTTACCTCATTCCACAAGGATTTGGTTGGTTGTTGTTCGATTTTGGGGAGTGATTTTACCCTTATGTTGATGATGTGAGAGATATCCTTACATTCATTAGGATAATTAGAGGTACACTTTCTAACAAGGAAATGACAAGGGAACTTGGAGGGGTGCTTTTACAGGATCAAAACCTTCTTATTTTTTGTAACTCACTCCATTTCTATTAATGCAAAGAGTTCTTTGTTTTCCTATATATGATGTTATGGTGTCCTATATTTCACTACCATGTTGATATGTTGAATAAAGTGATTATATGATGCTACATATATTTTTTGTATCGTTTTATTGTGTTATCTCATTGTGTAGGTTCTAATAATAACAATCGACGCTAGGATTGGAGCATTCAAGATAAGGAAGGAGTGAAGCATACGACAAATTCTAGGTAGGCTTCATCTCGTTATCTATTTACTTTAAGGAAAACATTAGTCCCTTTGTCTTTTTGTTGTTTTAGGTCAATCCACCAGGCATAGGGTAGATACTTTTGTCCGCAGTCGTATATTTTTCATAACAAATTGGCAAACACTCCATCACCGCTCTTATATTTTCCGAACCCACTAATATGCCTTCCTAGCAAATAACAAGTCCCAAGTAATGAACCTCTGTCTGAAAAAAATTGCATTTTGTAATCTTGGCATACGTTTGATTCTCCCTTAGAAATCCCAACACTCTTGCTAAGTGTTGCTCTTCCTCATTCTTAGAA
>APFE030452707.1:0-18649 GCA_000404065.3 Pinus taeda | reverse complement strand
AAGAATAGATGTCCATCTAATGCTATAAGAAACAAGACTCCATATGAAATGTGTTATGGACATGTTCCTTCAGTAAAGCATCTCAGGGTCTTTGGTTCCACCTGTTATGCCTTGATACCAAAGGTACATAGAAACAAACTTCGTGCTAGAAGTCGTAAGTGTATCTTTCTGGGATATTCAAACACCTCCAAAGCATACCGCCTCTATGATGAAGTAAATAAGAAATTTGTTGTATCTAGAGATGTAATTTTCCTTGAATCATCCAAAACTGGCAATGTTGTTGAGCGGCAACTTGATCACTTGGATAGATTCGCAAAAGCAAAATCATTTCAAGAATTTGATAATCAGATTCTACATCTTGAATGGGGGATTCCTATACTAGATCAACATGTGGAATCTTCTTCTGAAGAACACTCTCCCCCGCATGAAACTCCAACAACAGATGATGCTTTAAGTGGTGTAATTGATAGAATTGGGAGACTCAATCTTGATTCAGTCCCAACTCAGTCAACGGAGCAGCCTGGACCATCTAAAAAAGGTCCCCCAAAGTGGGTGACAAAGACACTTGAAAGTGTTCATCCTGATGAAGTTGGAAAGGCAGGAACCAAAAATTCAAACCGGCAAAATGGAGGTGATGTAGATGACTCTAATTCACCTGTTGATATGGATGTTTCTTATGATTGTGAATGAACTTGTCTACAGATTTTGAAACAACTTCCTTCAAAGAAGCTGCTTCTCATGATGAATGGAAAGAAGCGATGCAAAAGGAGTATGATGCCCTCATAAAGAACGACACTTGGAAGCTGGTTGATCCTCCATTAGGAACCAAACCAATTGGCTGCAAGTGGGTCTACAAGGACAAGTATAACGTTGATGGCTCATTTGACAAGCACAAAGCCAGGCTTGTGGCAAAAGGTTTTGCACAGAAGGAAGGGGTCGATTATGAGGAGACTTTTTCCCCCACAGCAAAATGGGCTACCATCCGGACACTCTTTTCCCTAGTAGCTCAGAACGGTTGGAAAGTCCATCAAATGGATGTAAAAACTGCTTTCTTGAATGGAGATCTAAAAGAGAATGTTTTTATGTCCCAGCCTGAAGGATTTTCTGTGAAAGGACATGAACATAAGTATGCAAACTTGTGGAGTCCTTGTATGTCGTCAAACAAGCACCGTGATCCTGGTATGAAAAATTGACTGAGCATCTTCTGAAACTCAATTTCAAACATTTTGATCTTGATGATGCAACTTTATTTGTCAAGAAAGTTGGCAAAACAGTTGTGTATCTTGTGGTATATGTAGATGATCTTTTGATGACAGGGAACAATGAAAGCTACATTGCATCCATAAAGAAGGAATTGGGGAAAAGTTTTGAAATGATTGATTTGGGCTATGTTCATTACTATCTTGGCATTGAAGTAACCCAACATCCAAAATCCATATTTCTTTCTCAAAAGAAATACATTGGAGAGCTGTTGAACAGGTTTGGCATGACAGAGTGCAATCCTCTTACTACTCCGATGGAACAAAACTCAAAGCTCACATCTATTGAAGGAAAAGAATTTGAAGATGCAACAAAGTATAGACTTGTAGGAAGTCTCAACTACCTAACTACCACCAGACCAGACATTTCATTTGCTGTTGGAATCCTCTCCAGGTTTATGCAAAAGCCTTGTGAGGGACATTGGTCTGCTGCAAAAAGAGTCCTAAAGTACTTGAAGGGAACTCAAGACTATGGAATCAAGTACACACAGGTGGATGATTTCAGTTTGATCAGATACTCTGATTCAGACTTCGATGGAGACAAGGAAACTGGAGTATCTACTTCAGGATATGCTATGAGTCTTGGAACAGGAGTTGTCTCCTGGAGATCATGCAAACAATCAGTTCTAGCAGATTCCACAACAGAAGCAGAATACGTGGCAGCAGCTGAAGCAACAAAAGAAATTGTGTGGCTCAAGAAAATTCTTGAAGATTTGCAAGTAAAACAAGTAAAATGAACTCCACTCATGATTGAAAATACCTCTGCAATAAAGTTGGCCAAGAACCCAAAATTCCATGATCAAATGAAGCACATCAATACTAAATATCATCTGATTCGACATCATGTTGAGGCTAAAACAATCCATCTCCGTCATTGTTCCACAAATGAGCAAATTGCAGACATCTTCACCAAAGCACTTGGAAGAGAAAAGCTTGAATGATTCGGAATGATGCTTGGACTCACCAACATCCCTTCAGATTAAGGGGAGGAATGTTGACACCTAATGCTTGTGATTGGGTGAATTTATGTAAATAAATAAATTAGAAATATGAACAATCATCGGGAGATGAACTGAACAGTCTCTCCCTCATGTATATAACAAACACCTACCTGATGGATTAGAACACACAAATCATTTTTTCCTTATGGAGTTACTGCCTGGCCTGAAACTATATTTGGGTATACTTTATTATTTTTTAGGAGTGTTAGTATAGAAAATGCAAGGTAGCCTATTGCACCTTTATGTCACAGACCAAGGATGCAAATAAATACAAAAAATATTAAATAGCATGGTACAAGTCGATTGCAGGTTCTTTCAAAACAAGAATGGAGTTCTCCTTTTGTAGATTCTAATCTATTGGGTATAGATATAATTAAGAAATTTATAGTTACAGGGTTGGAATTGTCTCACGATTCATGGCAAGTCCCAAAGTTGATCAATAGAAAGAAGTAGAGCGAGTCGTCAAGTTTATGAATGGGAACACCCTATTCATAGGTAGATAAATTCAAATTAGCCAAGCATATTATTTCTCCTCTTCTTGTACGTGTGTGCTTTGAAAAGCTAACCACCTCCGAAGACTCAAGAACAACTCTAGCAAAGTTTATAGGTGTGCAACACTTCTGAGAAAACCCATCACTTAATGACAATTGAGCAAGGAATATGTCAAAGGATTCAATCATGCACTCAGTCATAAAAAGGAAGTTGGGGTATCTAGCATCTTGCCAACAAACTGACTCCAACCATAATGTGAAATCTAGGTTAATCGTGAAATCTCTTTCCCACTTTGTAGTATTGTTGCCTCTTGAATTCCAATAGGTATCTTTCTACTTAGATCCACAAAACTTGTCCCAAGTAAACTTTTCATGATATGATTGTGATGTGCAAGGTTGACACACACTCTAGTTTCCCTCTAAAAGAGGCTAAGTCAAAATATTATGACAAGCTTAACTATAATTTGATCATACACTGTTGAGGTATTGTATGGAATAAACAATATGTTATCAATGCACTAATGAAGAACTCAAAATAAACGAATTTCTTGTTGCTACAATAGCGCCACTCTTGGGATTCTCCAAGGAGCCACTAATTTATACACATTTGGAATCTTTACTTGGCTTGCAGAAAGATTAAGCAATGGTAGTGATCACTCTTTTCCCTCCCATGGAAGGTCTATACAGAGTCAACAATAAATTGATTTAAAAGTGAGGTATATGCCTGAAAAATAGGAGTCTGACTCTTCAACTCCAATTTAGTGGCAACAAAATATTCAACTGTAAATGCTTGATCTTCTACATTGTAAATTTCTAGATAAATGGTTAGCGTAAATATGTCCATTTTCCACATATCCCAAAAAACCATGTATGTATGGACTCTGGTTGTATGTAAGAGAGGGGAGATCACATAAATGATCCATTATCAAAAGAAAAGCACAACATTCTATGGAGAATTGTTTTAAAATTTTATTACATACCTTAGAAAGTTTTAAAGGACATAACTGAAGCTTCCCTCTCCTTCCACACTTCATTAAATATGCCCCTTTTCCAATGCAGATGTGGCCTGCAGAATCAAAATCAACAAATAGAATATGAAAAATAAGTTTAATGAATTAAAGTGGCTTTGCTATACCTCAAGCAAATGGACTATGATAAATTGGATTCATTCTCTACAAAAGATGATATAGCAAGATCTAATTACATTTTTAATTGAAACAAAGTTAAATTGGATTCATGCTCTGCAATAGATGATATAATGAGATCTAATGACATTTTCAACTCTAGCAAAGGTAAGTTGAGTAAGCTCAAGCTCCAAAATGATGGCATCCAACTTCTGAGTGGCAGTTTTTATATTTCTCTAGCTAGAGCCTATAACATAAAGATATTTGTTATATGTGAAGATAAAATAATGAAAGGAAAGTGAAATTTTGACCATCAACTATAAGTCCCTTTCCAGGACTAGATCAAATGATAACATTGTCATCAAGATAATCAACTCACCCATTCTAGTACACTTCTAGTAGTTTCATGATAAAACTCAAACTCAATAAACTTCAAACAACATAAATTAACCAACAATATGTCTGAGGTTGGTTACCTAAGGATTATATCATACTAAATTACCCTTTGCATCTAACATTGAAAATGATTATGAAAGAAATGAAGACAAATCAATGATTATGATGGATGCATGTGATGAAATAAAATTAAAAAAAAGACCTTTTCCTTGCTACTGATGAGCCTTCTAGGGGATTCTTGGATGAAGTTGATCCTGATCTGCTTTCTGAAATCAAAGAGACATTTTCTAGCTACTTTGATTTGACGAACAACAACCTAATGCTTATGAAAATGAATATAGAAAGCAATAAGCATCGATGAACTTGGTCTTGAAGAAGGTGTCCCAAAGTCTAATATGGATAGTATTTTAAATTTCTATAGCTAGCAGAGGGTTTTCCCAGTTGGGTTACCTAGAAAATTTTGTTTTTTTTGCTCTAGTGTGACTGTGTTTTATTTCTGTTCTACTCCACTCCAAATTGGTAGAGATATTTTTTGTCTTCATGCAACAATTAGTTTCAGATTTATTCATTCAAGCAGTAGTATAATTTCAAGGAAATTCTACACAAGGTACAATTAATCTATATTTTCACTTATATATTTTGCAAGTAAAATTCACAACTAAATTTTCATCTAAACTGTTTAGGTTACTAGCAAGTGGTATCACAACATATCTCAACATTGCAAGGCATAAATCATATTATTCAATAAGGTTGAGACTTGAGATACTAAAATCTTCCCAAGTTATGCAAGAAAGAAAAATGCTGATTTTTAGTTCTAAATCTATCCAACCTGAACAAAATTATGCCATTTTCAACACCCTCTAGTCGAAGTTATTCCTGGCCTCATTCAACTCAATTAAGAATATGTCAATCTCATTGAGATTCCTTCTTCATTTCATGATTCTAAGTTATATATTTATGCAACCTCGTATATCATTTATGTTAAGTGATTATTCATTAAAAATTATTTAGTCCATCCAGCGCATCTACCTAATTTTTTGATCAGTTTCTCTAAAGACTCTATCAGACATTTGCAACAGAAAATAGAAGACTATTTTAGTAGCTAGTGTTATAAAACTCTAATTTGGAAAAAGTATTTTGGGTTGTTTCCATAAAAATATTTCCAAAATTTTCAATCCCAAAGCCAGTTCAGGGAGAATTTTAGTCAGGGAGAAATTTAGTATTATTTTTGGAAAATTTGAATGCAACTAAAAGAAATTCTTCCCGCTTGCTCAAAAGATTCCATCACCAAATATGGGTGAATTCACAAAACTTAAGATTTGGAAATAATTAAATTTCACTTCGCTTTTCTAGGACCATATATGAGTGAATTCAAAAAACCCGAGATTTGGATTCTGGAAACACTTAAATTTCACCTCATTTATTAGGATTGGAAGTTCCCTGAGATACAAACATGTAGCATTAAGGATCTACTTTGCTTGTTTAAGGACAATGTTTAGTTTATAAATAGTGATACAAGAATCCTTGTATACATGCCTGACACAGTTCTTTGGTCACAACTAATGAAACTGAACTCCATCAATACATAACATAACAAACAAGGTAGAATGTAAGAGAGCATCTACTTTTCAACATATACTCTGACAAAAGTAAACATCTATACAATCATATAAAGTTGTCACCACACCAAAGAAGGAATTAAAAACCAAAATAAAAATAGGAACAGGCTTGGATTGTTATGGTTACTCTAACAAAATGTTAAATAGGATCAATATGTTAATATGGAAAATAGTGTAGTTGATTATGATTTATTGAGCCCAAGGGTTTAGCCTAACTGAATGTCATTAATGCTACTAGGTATTTGGCTAGTTCTTTGCTGGCAGGTTCCCTATTTGAAATCCCTTGGGTGAGGTGCACTAGTTAGTGCCAATGGGTTTACCAGGGATGCCATCCATGAATGTGGGGAAACATCCATTGGGATTCCCCAAAGAGTTTTTCTTGGAAAGAATAAAAATAGGATTTCCTAAAGAGAAATTTTTGAGATGCATACAATGTACACCCAGTAAAATCAACTCTACAGAGACAAACCATAAGAGAAGGAAAAATACATATGCTTTTACCTATGTTCCCTCATTTTCCCTCCCACCCTGTGAAAAGTGAAAGTATGCTACTCTTAAACTTAAAAGAAAGGATGAAAAAAATAGTGAATTTTGAACCAGTCCTCCTTGTGTGGAAGAAGACTAAAAGTGGGGTGGAAATGGAGCGAGGTTAGAAATGAAACATACATGGGTACCATTAATGTATTGAAGAGGTAAAACCTTAACTCACAACTTTCTTCAATCTTTTTTTCCCTCCTGCCCTGTGAAAAGTGCAAATATGCTACTCGTAAAGTTAAAAGCAAGGATGAAAAAAATAGGGAATTTTGAACCAGAGATTTGAGTTGTGTGTACTCCTCCCTGTGTGGAAGAAGACTAAAAGTGAGGTGTAAATGCAGCGAGGTTAGAAATGAAACATACCTGGGCACCATTAATGGATTGAAGATCCAATGGTGGGGGATCTGAGGTGTGTGTACTCCTCCCTGTGTGGAATAAGACTAAAAGTGGGGTGGAAATGCAACGAGGTTAGAAATGAAACATACTTGGGTGCCATTAATGGATTGAAGATCCAATGGTGGAGTTCAATATCAGTACTGGTAAAACCTTAATTCACAACACTCTTCAACCTCGTTTTCCCTCATTCCCTGTGAAAAGTGAAAATATGCTACTCTTAAACTTAAAAGAAAGGATGAAAAAATAGTGAATTTTGAACCAGTCCTCCTTGTGTGGAAGAAGACTAAAAGTGGGGTTCAATATTAGTCTTCTACTAGTAAAACCTTAATTCACAACTCTCTTCAATCTTGTTTTTCCTCCAGCCCTGTGGAAAGTGAAAATATTCTACACGTAAACTTAAAGCAAGGATGAAAAAAATAATGAATTTTGAACCAGAGATTTGAGGTGTGTGTACTCCTCCCTGTGTGGAAGAAGACTAAAAGTGGGGTGTAAATGTAGCGAAGTTGGAAATGAAACATGCTTGGGTGCCATTAATGGATTGAATATCTAATGGTGGGGTTCAATATCAATCTGCTACTAGTAAAACCTTAATCCACAACTCTCTTCAATCTCGTCTTCCCTCCCACCCTGTGAAAAGTGAAAATATGCTAGTAGTTTTCCCTCCCCCCACCTTAAGAAAAGTGAAAATTTAATTCACAACTCCCATCAATCTCATTTTCCCTCCCGCCCTTTGAAAAGTGAAAATATCTACTATTTTTCTCTCCGCCCTATGAAAAGTGAAAATATACTACTTGTTTTAGAAAGTAAATGAAAATCTGGAATTAGGAGGGCTTTGTTACATCAAAATTAAGGCTGATTTTTTTTCAAAAATGTTAAAATTTCCCTCCCTAAAAACCAATATATACAATATTTATAGAGTATACAGTAGATGTGTAGGTGTAATGTAAGTATGTAAACAATTATAAATATGGTCTTAATTAAAGAATAATAGTAATAATAATAATAAAATTCAAAAGTATCGGGATGAGTTCAAAAACCTAAATGTTGGCTCAAGTGATAATAAAAATAATAAAATTCATTTTGTTATATTTTGATTTTGTTATTAACTTGTGAATAGGTTTTGTTACAATATCATGAGCCAATACCATGGCTTATCAATACCTCAAGCCCAAAAACCATAACTTATTTCACAACCAAAATATTTTATAACAATATGACAAGATTCTTAACCATGGATGTTCACCAACCACTTTACAGTGGATATTATTAACTTGTAAAAAAATGGTTTTGTTATAATACCATGGGCCAATACTATGGCTTATCAATACCACATGCCCTAAAAACATAACTTGTTTCACAATCAAAATATTTTATAACAATATGAAAATATTCTTAGCCATGGATATTCATTCTCACTTTACCATGGATATTATTAACTTGGAAATAGAATTTGTTACAATACCATGGGCCAATACCATCGCTTATCGATACCACATGCCCAAAAAGCATAACTGTAGGTTTTAACCCTGTACAGAAATTACTTGCATACGAATTCTAAAACACAAAATAAACAATGTGAGAGAATAACACATAAAACACATATAAACAGAAATTTCCCCTGGATCCCAAAACCGGGACTACTAACTTGATTTTTCATTATGTTCCTTTCAATGTTACAATACATATTTATACATGCCGAAGCATCCAATACCATGGACAGAAAACAATCACGTCCAAAACCATGGACCAAAAAACATCGTATCCAAAACCATGTGCAAAAAACATGCACAAAACCATAGGTAGGTCCGCCCAACCTAACATAGGGTCCAAAACCAAAATTTTTAGGGTCGCTGCCCTGGATCCCATAGAGTGGGGTTACCTATACCCCTCAGACCCCCTGTAACTCCCCTCTCTATGCAATCGACACAACAAAGGGGGGGCTCCGCCCCCCCTCTAACCCCCCAGTTAACTACGTGGGTTAGTCATGGAAAGAATATGACACAACCCAACATTCTCCCACTTGTTGTTTTCTTTTCACATGGGGCCACAAGAGAGCTTAGTCATTTATCCAGCCCTGCAATGCCCATTGTTTCTCTACACCAAGAGAACTTCTCAGAGCTCACAGATTTTGTCAAAGCATCTGTAGTATTCTTCAAAGTGTCCATCTTTACTAGCGACACCTTCTTGTCTTCTATCATATCCCTCACAAAGTGCTATTGAACCTGAATGTTCTTTGTCTTTGAATGATATCCAAGGTTCTTTGCCAAGAAAATCGCACTTTGGCTATCACACTCTATCCTTGTAACTCCCTTTACTAACCCCATACTTGAACACAATCTCTACAACCAAACTGCTTCCTTGCTTGCATGAGTAGCTGCCATGTATTTTACCTCTGTAGTTGATAGTGCCACTACAGATTGTTTCCTACTCATCCAACTGACTATAGGTCCTCAAAATAGGTTAAACACATACCCACTTGTAGAACTTCTCTAATCTAGATCTCTAGCCCAGTCTGCATCAACAAATCCACGAATATCCAACACTTTGTCCAATCTTGGTCTTCCTTGGTAGCACAAACCATAATCACTAGTTCCATGCAAATACCTAAAAACCCGCTTCACTGTTGTCCAGTGCTCCTTCCCTAGTTTTTACATAAACCTTCTCAATACTCCCACTTCATGTGCAATTCCTGGTCTAGTATAGACCATCGCATACATCAGGCTACCAACTACACTTGCATGTGGAACACAAGACATGTCCTCTTCCTCTTCTTGTGTCTTGGGACACTATTAAGCAGATAAATTTACACCTACAGGAATAGGAACCTTCACCAGTTTACTATCATGCATATTAAACCTCTGCAATATTGTCTCGACATACTTCCTCTGGTTTAACCAGAGCTTCCTCTTTGTCCGATCTCTTTTAATTTCCATGCCCAAAATATAGTTTGCAGCACCAAGATATTTCATGTCAAATTTCAAGGAAAAATGGGTCTTCAAATCCTGCATAATTTCTTTGTCATTTCCAACCAGCAACATATCATCCACATACAAGACCAGATAAATAACACGGTCACCAATTAATTTAAAATACACATAGTGATCTACTTTTCTTCTGGTGAAGCTAAGTCCCCGTAAAAATGTATCAAATTTCTGATATCACATCCTTGGTGACTGTTTTAACCCATACAGGGACTTCTTTAACTTGCATACCAGTTCTTTCTTACCCTTCACTGCAAAGCCTTCAGGTTGCTTCATGTATATCTCCTCTTCTAGATCCCCATGAGGAAATGTTGTCTTCACATCCATCTATTCTAACTCAAAATCAAAAGTAGCAACAACAAATAAAAGTAATCTAATAGAAGTTACCTTGACAATAGGAGAAAAAATATCACCAAAATCAATTCTTAGCACCTGGGAATAACCTTTTGCTACCAACCAAGCTTTGTATTTCTCCACATTTCCTTCTGCATTTGTCTTCTTCTTGAACACCCATTTGCTACCAATGGGTTTCCTTCCATCCGACAACTCCACCAGATCCCAAGCCTCATTTTTGTGCAAATATGCCATTTCATCAACCATGGCCTCTTTCCAGAATTTTCCATCCCCTGAATCTACTACTTCCTTCACAGTTATGGGATCATCATCAGTAATAGATAAAGCAAAATTTGAACAAAAAGTAGATGGACTATACCTTTCTAGCTGCCTTCTTTCTCAAACTGATATTCTCACACCCAGAGTTTGTGGCTCTTCATCTTCTGATTCCTCCTTTGATGTAGAGTCTGATTCTTCCTCCTTTAGCTCAAACTCTATCTTCTCAGGTTCCTTTGGTTGGACTTGATGTTTAATAACATCTTTCACCTCTCTCAACACCACATCTCGGTTTTACACAACCTTCCCTGTTACTGGGCTCCAAAGCTTATAACCCTTTAAACCATCTTTACACCCAATAAAGATGCACTTTTCATATTTACTATCCAACTTGGTTCTATTCTCCTTTGGAACATGTACATATCCATCACATCCAAATACCCTCAGTTGTTAAAGAGAGGTTTTCTTACCAGTCCATACCTCTTGTGGAGTCTTATCCTCCAACACTGATGAAGGTGATCTATTGACCAGGTAACATGCTGTCTCCACAGCCTCTACCCAGAATTCTTGTCCTAAGCCAGTAACACTAAGCATGCTTCCCTTTCCATCAACGTCTTGTTCATTCTTTCTGCAACTCCATTTTGCTAAGGTGTATATGGAGTAGTCTTCTGCTGTGCTATACCAGACTTCTTACAGAATTCTTCAAATTTCTTACTACAAAACTCTCCACTGTTATCTGTCCTCAACACCTTTATCTTCTTCTTTGTCTGGTTTTCCACCAGAGCCTTGAATTCTTTAAACGTCAAAGACTCTATAGTTATTCTTAAGGAAATATATCCATGTATTCCTTGAGAATTCATCTATAAATAATACATAGTACATAGACTTACTAAGTGATGGAACCTTCACAGGTCCAAACACATCACTATGCACAAGCTCTAATATCCTCTAATATCTATTTTGCCCTCTTACCACCAAAGGGGAAACTCACCCGATTCTACTTCCCATATACACAATTTTCACAGAAATCAAAATCCAAAGAGATATTACTCATACGTTCTACCATACCTTTACCATGAAGTATTTGAAGGCCCTTCTCCCAATATGTCGAAGCCTTTGATGCCACAGCATGGTCTTCTCTCCAGAGACCACTAGGTTTTCCGTTCCACTTTTAGGAACCACGGAACTATTGCACCCATAAATAACAGTGCTACCTTGTAGCTTGTATAGAGTTCTAATTTGAACTCCCTGCATTAATACTAGTGCCCATCGAACCATCTTTCTGGTATCCTTCTCGAACACTGTTTTTACACCTGCATCATCCAGCTTGCTTACATAAATCAGATTTCTAGATAATGCAATAATATGCAGAACATCCAGAAGTGTTCTAACCCTTCCAACTTGCAAATTCAACTTTACTTTCCCGCGGCCAATGATTCTAGCCTTCCTGTCATCCCCCAAGAAGACATCACCACCATCATATTTCTCATACTTGCGAAATCACTCTCTATGGGGAGTGAAGTGAAAGGATGCACCTGAGCCAATCAACCATGCTTCGTGATCTACATGTGTACTTGAAGAAGCCAAGTACACATCCCCACCTTCATCTAAGGTGGTTTTCGCCTCTGTAGAAGGAGCATCATCAAATCCATTTCCTTTATTAGGAGCTTTAAATTTACAGTCCCTTTTGTAGTGCCCTTCCTTTCCACATTTCCAGCACACCACCTTTACAGGTTTTCCTGGAGATTTAGATCTCCCACAATGACTTATTTTTATTTCTGTTATGGGACCGTCCTCCTACAGACAAGGCATCACCATTCTGGCTCTCCATATTTTTCCATCTCATCTCCTCCGTCAACAAGGATGAGATTATTTCATCAAACTGCAACGCAGTTCCATTACTACCTATTGCAATAACTAGACTATACCACGAATCTAGTAGAGAACACAAAAAACTAATGCACTTATCTTCATTTGAAATTTTGATATCAACAAACGATAACTAACTTACCACAGTATTAAACGCATTTAGATGCTCTGTCACCAAGTCTCCACCTTTCATCATCAGGTTATACAGCTTTTTCCATAGGAACAATTTATTCACCAGAGACTTAGATTGGTACAAAGTCCCTAACTTGTCCCACAAAGCCTTAGTCGTAGCTTCAGCAATACTGAATCTGAGACACACAATCGTATTGTGCTCTTTGCCTTCCAATCTAGCTTCTTCCATTCTTCATCGGACACTCGCATTGGTTTAGTACTCGGCTCTACCGCGATCCACTAATCTTTATCCACTAACAGATCCTCCATCTTGAGTTTCCACAACTCAAAACTATCACCATTAAATTTCTCAATCTCTATCTTTCCACTACTCACCATCTTCTTTTAACACTAGAATCAATCTTGCAGATCTCCCACTGAACAAGGTTTACCACAGGCCCAAGCGAAACCCCTCAGCAACAAATTCATCTCCTTGAAGCCAAAATAACTCTGATGCCAAATGTAGGTTTTAAACTCATATAGAAATTACCTGCATATGAATTCTAAAACATAGAAAATAAACAATGTGAGATCATAACACATAAAACACATATAAACATAGATTTCCCCTTGATCCTAAAATCAGGACTACCAGCTTGATTTTTCATTATGTTCCTTTTGATGTTACAATACATATTTATACATGCCGAAGCATCCAATACCATGGACTGAAAACCATCGCATCCAAAACCATGGACCGAAAACCATCACATCCAAAACCATGTGCGAAAAACATGCACAAAACCATAGGTAGGTCTGCCCAAACTAACATAGGGTCCAAAACCAAATTTTTCCGGGGCGCTGCCCCGAACCCCATAGAGTGGGGTTACCTATACCCCTCAAACCCCCTATAACTCCCCTCACTATGCAATCGGCACAAAAAAGGGGGGGCTTTGCCCCACTCTAACCCCCTGGTTAACTACGTGGGCTAGTCGTGGAAAGAATATAACACAACCCAACAATAATTTATTTCAAAATCAAATATTTTATAATAATATGACAGGATTCTTAATCATGGATATTCACCCCCACTTTGTCATTGATATTATGAACTTGTGAATAGGCTTTGTTACAATAGCATGGGCCAATACCATGGCTTATCAATACCACATGCCAAAAAATCATATCTTATTTCACAATCTAAATATTTTATAACAATATGACAAGATTCTTAACCATCGATATCCCCCCCACTTTACCATGGATATTATTAACTTGTAAATAGGATTGGTTACAATACCATGGACCAATATCATGCCTTATCAATACCACATGCCCAAAAACCATAACTTATTTCACAATAAAAATATTTTAATTTAATTTAATTTTATAACATTTTTATTTGAAGCTAATAGGAAAAGGGTTGTAATTAGTTTTAAGATATATATAAACCCCCTATCCTCACAACTACTAAGATTATTCCCATATAAATTAAATTAAGGTTTTAATAAAATTAAAAATGAGAATACTTTTGTATTTAAAGATGTGAAATTTATATAATACAAATATTAGTAAGAACCAACATAGATCTATCTTAACTAAGGATCCAAGTGATAATAGCAAGGAAAGTGAAGGGAAGAGAGGGGGAGGGAGATAATGACAAAGATGGATGGTGGAGAGAGAGAGAGAGAGAGAGATGGGGCAAGATAGAGAGAAGGAGGTAGGAAGAGAGAGAGGGGAGAGAGAGAAGAAGAGAGTGGGGGAGAGAGATATGGAGTTGGAGCGGCAGAGAGAGGGGGGAAACAACTAAGGCATAGGGAGATAGAGGTGGAGAGAGAGACGGAGTGACAAGGGATAGATGGATAGAGAGAGGGAGAGAAGGGAGGAGGGGAGAGATATAATAGGTGGGGATAAAGATAAGGAGAGAAGGGAAAGAGAGAGAGAGGGGGAGGCACAAAGATGGAGGGGGGAGAGAGAGAGTGATTGAGTGGACAAAGGGAGGTGAGAGAGAAAGGGAGAGAGAGGACTAAGAGAGAGGAGAGAGAGATGAAGTTAGAGGGGGGGAGAGAGGGAAGGAAGAAGAAATACATAGAGGGAGAAAGGTAGAGAGAGAGAGGGAGTGACAAGGGAGCGATGGAGAGAGGAGAGATAAATGGAAGAGAGAGAGGTAGGAGAGTAAGATTGGCTGGGAGAAGAGAAGATATGGAGAGAGAGGTGTATGTTGGGGGTGAGATAGAGGAGGGAATAAGAAGAGACACATAGATACAAATATAGATATTATATAGTATTATATAACCAACCTAGATCCATCTTAACCTGGATCTGCCAAGTGCCAAAGAAGAGGTTTTCACATCGAGAGATTGGATCCCTCTCAGCGCTTGATAGATCCAGGTTAAGATGGAACTAGGATGGCTTAATAAGTTTGTAGTTGTATTTGATAAACTAACACTTTTTTTAAGGTTGTGTTTGAAAACAGTTTTTCCATATTTGGTGAAGAAGAAATACATAGAGGGAGAAAGGTAGAGAGAGAGAGGGAGTGACAAGGGAGCGATGGAGAGAGGAGAGATAAAGGGAAGAGAGAGAGGTAGAGAGGAAGAGGGAGGGAGAGAGAGATAGATATGGAGAGAGAGTGTGTATGTTTTGGGGGTGAGATAGAGAGAGGGAATAAGAAAGAGACACATAGATACAAATATAGATATTATATAGTATTATATAACCAACCTAGATCCATCTTAACCTGGATCTGCCAAGTGCCAAAGAAGAGGTTTTCACATCGAGAGATTGGATCCCTCTCAGCGCTTGATAGATCCAGGTTAAGATGGAACTAGGATGGCTTAATAAGTTTGTAGTTGTATTTGATAAACTAACACTTTTTTAAGGTTGTGTTTGAAAACAATTTTTCCATATTTGGTGTATTTATCATAATAATAATAATCTAATTTTAATTTAATTTTAAGCTTACCTATTTTATGCAATGATTTTGTTGTTAGTTTATAAATATAGACATGTTATACTTTTGGAATTTGAAAAGGAAACACGTGCTCTTAACTTGGTTGTATTGAAAACATTTAAGTGTAAGAAAGAAACATGCCCTCTTAACTTGGTTGTATTAAAAACATGTGTTCTTGTATACAAGGTCGGTGCAAACAAGAGAGAGTATATGGTGAGTGGATTAAATATTTAAAAACAAATGTTAGTTAAGGAGAAAGTTACAAAAATATAACAAATAGGCTAGGGTTAGGATATTATTGTTTTGGGACATCTAAAGTTGAAGGTACATTTTATGGAGGTGTAGTATAAGCCCTTGGGTGTAGGGCACGTATTATGGGTATCTTGGACATTTGTTGTGTGTTAGTGGTGTCAACTAGTGGTGAAGTGTCCAACCAATGAGTAGGAAAAGTTTTCATTTACAAGGTTGGCATCAATCAAGTATTCTCCCTCTCTACCCAACTCTAATATGAGGAGTGTGCATAATGGACTTATTATTGTAACAAATTGCAAATATTTGACTATCTTTAAGTTCAAGGGCTTGAAGTGGCTGCCGTAACCTACAAATCTTTAAAGGAACTATGTGTTTTTCAATTAAACCCTTGTGGTCAAGGAGTTGTAAAAGAGGAAGGCCTTATGGCTATTTTTAAGGGGTTGTAATGACCCTCGTCTTGTGGTAAATATGTAGATATGATGCTAATGATCCTGATCTTAGTACATTCACGTATATAATGTAAATATTTTCCTATCACCTTGCATTGTGTAAATATGATAAATATTTTGTGGTTACCCTGATGTACATGTTGAAGTTCCACTTGCATGATTATGGGAAACACTTCTCAATTATCCTTGTGTACATGGGGAAGATCATAATTACTTTATGCTATAAAAACACTTAGTAATATTTTCACACTAAACACTATACAATAAACTTAACCCCAATATCTTAGTGAAGAACAAGTAACTAGCCAGACTCTGGAAGGGTTTTTGGATTGACTATTAGTGAAACTTATTGCAGTTAGGTATGCCAATGTGTGGTGAGTGTTAGTGAGTGCTAGGGAAACATAAGGGAGCACTAGGTCAAAATGCATGGAAATGAATGAATAAGAGTGTGTGATAGGGAGTGTCAATGAGGTCCAGGTGTGGTAAGAGGGGAGTGACATTGTATGCTAAGCAGCGCTAAGTCATTCTAGCATGCCAAAGTGACATGCAGCCAATATGTGCTAGGTGCCAAGGTGTGCCAAATAGTGCTAGGAAGTGTTAGGGAGCGTTAGGGAAACACAAGTGAGCACTAGGTGCAAATAATGCATGCAAATGAATGATTAAGAGTTTGTGACAAGAAGTGTCAGTGATTTTAGAGTGTGCTAAGGAGGGAGTGACAAGGTATGCTAGGCAATGCTAAGGCATTCTAGAGGCCAAGGAAACATGAGAAGATGTGCTCGGTGCTAAGGTGTGCCAATGCATGCCAGGGTGAGTTATGTAGTGTTAGGGAAAAATAAGGGAGCACTAGTTTCAAATGCATGGAAATGAATGAATAAGAGTGTGTGACAAGGATTGTCAGCGAATTCTAGGTGTGCTAAGGAGGAAGTGACATGGTATGCCAGGTAGTTCCAAGGAATGCTAGAGTGCCAGGGCGACATGCCAAGATGTGCCAAGTCCTAGGGTGTGCCAATGTGTGTTAGAGAGTGCCATGAGAACACAAGGGAGAACTAGTTCAAATTTCATGGAAATGAATATATCAGAGTGTGTGATAAGGAGTGTCAGCCAGTTCCAATTGTGTTAAGGAGGGAGTGACAAGGGTATATGCTAGGCAGTGCCAAGGCATGCTAGAGTGTCAGGGCATGTTAGGGAATGGTAGGGTCTATTAGGGAGTGGAAAATCATGCCAAGGAATGCAAGGGATGATAATGTGTGCCATGTACTACTAATGGATTGTTATATGTGCCAGATGTTATGGCATGTGAAGATGTAAACTATGTTTCTTAGTTTTTTTATGGGCACTGTTGGATGTGAGACTTGACTTGGTAACTTGTTAAGTGTGATGAGTTAATATGGACATGAGAATTCTAAGATGATTTATAGTCTATTAGGGGAACAAGGCATAGTCTAGTTGTAGTAAATGTAACTTGGTAAAGTTGTTGTAGTCGAGGCAGGACTTGGTTGGGTTCCTAAGTCTAAAAGAAAATAAAGGCAGTTATGAGGGAATGATAATTAAGGAGTGTCATGGCATGCCAAGGAATGAAAAGGCATGTTGACATATGCCAGATAGTGTCAATGCATGTCAAGGAGTGTTTGGGAGTGTCAAGGAATCATAAGGGAGAACTAGGTCAAAGTGCATGGAAATAAGTGAATAAGAGATTATGCCAGGGAGTGTTAGTGAATTCTAGGTGTCCCATGGACGAAGTGTGTTAGGAGAATTTCATATTAGGACTTATAGGAGGAAATCATGTGATTGTGATAAGAGGATGGAAAAAGCAGTTTGAGACAAAGGGAGACTTTGGTCTAGGCACAACACTATTTTTTCAATGACTTGGTTGGGTTCCCAAGTCACAAAAAAGTAAGGTTATCTATGAGGGCATGAAAAATCGGAAGTGCCAAGGTGTGCAGGGAATTTCAGGAAGTGCTAACACATGTTATAAAGTTCTAAGGAATGTTAGGCATGTCAAGACATGCCAAGTGCTAAGGCATGCCAATGTGTGCGAGGTTCTAGGATGTGGTGCCAACATATGCAAGGGATTGCCAAGGAAACAAAAGGGAGGACTCGTTTCAATTACATGTAAATGAATGAATGTGCGTGTGTGATAGGGAGTGTTAACAAGTTATAAGTGTGCTAAGGAGGGAGTGACAACGTATGATATGTAGTGCCAATAGATGATAGAGTGTTAGGAAATCCTACTAAGATGTGACAAGTGCCATGGTGTGCCAATGTGTGCCAAGGAGTGTTAGGGAAACATAAGGGAGCACTAAGTCATAATGCATGGAAATGAAGGAATAAGAGTGTGTGGCATGGAGTGTTAGTGAGTTCCAAGTGTGTTAAGGAGGAGTTACAATGTTATGAAACCAGCTCAAAAAAAAGATAGAAAAGATAGATCAACGCATTAGAATTCAGCCTCTTTGAGGGAGCAACCTCCTTTACATTATATAAATGAACAATTCTTGGATGATTCAAATGAAAAAACCTCCTTTCTATATATAGGAGTCTAAGGAGTCACAATATAACCCAGCTGACCTAACAATAATAATATAAAGCCACAAAAATAACAATAGATGGA
>APFE030452703.1:0-24606 GCA_000404065.3 Pinus taeda | reverse complement strand
TAGATTTATCATTTTCTTACTGAAAAAAAACTTGTAGATCTATCAAGTACTGAGAAAGATCAAATTTTTAAGGTACAAACATTTCCTCAAATTTTATATTCCATTTTTTTTTACACTTTGAGAAATTTGATTCTCTCAATGCTTAATAAATTTAGAATTAAAATAGATGATTTAACTTTATTAAACCAATCAAACCAACTTCTAGGTCTATCAAACATTGAGAAAAATCAAATTTTTCTAAGAAAGTACATTAAACATTTCTGCTCAGAAGTTTTATATTCGACTTTTTTTTTTTTTTTTTTAAATTATTTTATTTTATTTTATTACTTCAAAAAATTTGATCCTCTCAATGCTCAATAAATTTAGAATTAAAATAGATAATTTAACTTTATTAAAGCCATTAAGCTCTTTTAAAATGACATTTCCTTTTTCTTCTCGTTTAGCAAATAAAAAACATCATCTTTAATATTTATGACTATGATCTCCACGTTTAAGTAAAGAATCTAATATTTAATCCCGACTACTAAAGTAGAAAAGCTAGTTACAAATCTGGACTACAATGTGGGAACTACCACCCTTTTAGAGATTTTAGTGAAAAAGGTTGTTTCCACGTGCCTTAGAAGTGTCTATCTAAATAACATACACATTACGGTTCGATTTACTTTTGTGTGATTTGATCTCCACGCTCAAATAAGGGATCTAATATTGGAACTAATTCCCTTTTAAAGTTTTTAGTCAAAGAAGTTGTTTTCTCGTTACAAATATGAAAACTTAAAGCTATGGGAACTAACTCCCATTTAGAGTTTTTAGTCAAAGAGGCTTTCACGTGCCTTAGGAGTGTCTAACCTAAGTAACTTACACGTTACGGTTTGATTTACTTTGTGTGCTTTAATCACGGCGGCCATGCCTTTTCCATAAAGGGTGGCATTGGGATCGTTGTTGATGTACCGAAAGTCGATTTCAAAGGATTTCTTGGGATCATATCCCAATCTGTCTTTAAAGAAAGTTTTCCAATTATGGTGCTAGAGTAGGTTAATTTATTAAGTCGAAAGCCTTCGAAATATCATTTTGCTCTCTTGGAGGGGTCAAATTCATAAATGTTTTCACTATCATAAACTTGACCTATCACTATTTGGAGAGTCAAGTTGAGTTTGGTCATTAAACTCAGTCATGGGAAGGAGTATCCGAGCTTTGAAAATTGTTGTAACAAACTATTGAGTCAGGATGTTGAAAGTTGATAGGGTGTCCACTGTTAAAGGAATCATGTTAAGGGAGTACATTCATAAATGTTCCAATTTGCCTCCTTTTTAGACATCATTACTTTTCTTTCTATTCTCATCCCCTTATTCCCTCCTTCTCATCCCCTTATTGCTTTTTTATCTTAAATTCCCCTATTCCTAATCATTCACATATTCTCTACACCCCAATCATTGCCCATACTCCTTACACTCATGCCAAACATGGAGGGTTTCTGCACTCTATAATGCAATTTCCTCTGAAATTCACTGTTTTAGTCACCATTTTGCATAACGGTTTTTGACAACATGGAGAAGAATTTTGGAAAAAAGAAAGAGGTTTTTCTTAAGCATAGACCAGAGCACAATAACCACTTCCATATTTTACACAGTTGTCATAGATCGAGATATTTGATTTCATATTCAAAACATATTTTTTGGACTGCACAAATACTCTACTTTATTCATGGTTTTGCAGAGTCGTTTCTAAGGCTCTGGGGAAGAATTTGAAGAAAATGAGAGGTTGTTTTTAAAAACAATCTCATATAAAAAAACCTATATCATATTTTACGCAGGTGCTATATTTTTGGAGTTACACGTGTCCAATGGTGGCATATTTTCACAATTCCTGCTAACAAAAATAGGCACTGCGCAGACGCTCCGCACTCGCTACGCAGACCATGCCCAAACTATCTCATGTACACTAGATGGTGGCCACCTGTCAGGTTTTGAAGACGCTGGCATGGGGTACATGTGGTGTCCATGCACCTCCTCAAAAGCTTGCCACATGTCTTTTCTAGAAGGATGGAGTTTCCAGTGTTGCACAACTGCTACGCAGGCTTTTGAATAGTCAGAAAAGCAGTTTTTTTGTGATTTTTCTATTTCATTCATGGTGAAGTAGTTCAAAGGATTTTCCAAGTTAATTTGTATTAAAATATATATTTTTTTTCTTTCAAAGGGACAAAAGATGCTTTATGTTTTATGTTTGGAGGAAAAGCATTTAAAAAACAACAATTTACTATGTTTTTTTCAATTTTGAATCGACCCTTTGTGGGATCGAAGATGCAGTGAACCTGAACTTATTTTGATCCATGTATATATTATATATTTTCATGAATGAAGACAAATAAGTTTGTTGTTGGTTTCTCAATTTCTATTGGAGTTATTGCAATTATGCTTGTGATTTGGTTTTAATGATCATGCTTGAATGTTGAAGGGGTTCCAATCGATTTATGGAGATTCTTATGATATGATAATTTTCAGTAAATATCGTGATGAACATGTCATGCATGCACAAAAAGTACTTGATGCCTTGAAAAAAGAATAGTTGTATCTTAAGATGTCAAAGTGTGAGTTTGGAAAAACTTCTTTAGTTTACTTGGGCCATATTGTTGGAGGAGGTGAGTTGAAAATAGATCCCTCCAATATTGATGTCATTTTGAATTGGCCAAGGCCCAAGACAGTTACTAAGGTAAGAAGTTTTTTGGGAGAAACCCAATATTGGAGGAAATTCATTGTTAACTTTTTTCTTATAGCAATTCCTTTACATGCATTGACAAGTGAAACAATTTTTTAGTGGGGAGGTAAACAACAAAAGGCCTTTGATGCATTGAAGGAAAAGATCAATTTAGCTCCATTACTTGCACTTCTAGACTTGAGACAGTCATTTGAGATTTAGACTGATGCTAGTAACTACGCCATGTGTGCAGTGCTCATGCAACATGGTAAGCCTATCCGTTTTCATTCGAAAAATTTTAATGGTGTAGTGATTAAGTATCTTACATATGACAAGGAATTGTATGCATTGGTGTAAAGTGTGAAAAAGTGGAAACACTACTTGATGGGTAAGGAAACAATCATTCACACTGATCATCAACCATTGCAATAATTTCAATCTCAATCAAAGTTGTAGCAATCAAGGCACTTCTGATGGTAGGGTTTTCTTCAACAATTCCACTTGGTAATCAAGTATAAGAAAGGTATCTACAATAAAGTTGTTGATATGCTTTCTAGGCCTATTATTAGTGCAACTGCTTTAATCAGGCATAATTATGTTTTACATGAAATCTATATTGATAAATATGCATTAGATAATAACTTTCAATATGTTTATGCAAGCTTGAGTCAAGGTGACCAAGTAGAGGAATTGGATTATCATTTGCATGATAACTTGTTGTACCATCTTGGCAAGCTTTGTATTCCACATGGAGAAATAGTTAACATCATTAAATAGGCACATACTTCTCTTATTGCTGGTCATTTTGGTGTAAGTAAGACAATGGAACATCTATAGAGGTATTGTTATTGGCCTCGTATGCTTGAAAGCATGTCTCGTTTTATTAAAGGATGTTCATTATGTGCAATCAGTAAGCCTAGAAATAGGAAGTTAGGATTGTACACACCACTCCTGGTTCCTTCATGACCGTGGGAGAGAGTTTCTATGGATTTTGTAGGAGGTCTTCCATTGTCAAAAAGATATCATGATTATTTGTATCTAGTTGTGGATAGGTTCAAAAAATGTGTATTTTGATGCCATGTAAAAAACAAGTTACAGTTGAAAAATTTGCTCAGTTACTCTTTCAGAATGTGTGGGTGCATTTTGGATTGCCCACATCCATTTTTAGTGATCGAGATTCTTGCTTTGTTGGGAATTTTTGGTCAAGATTGTGGGGATTCATGGACACCAAACTGAAAAAGAGTACAAGTTTTTATCCACAAACAGATGGTCAAACATAGGTGGTGAATAGAATAATGATACATCTTCTTTGTGGGTATTGCAACAAGCATCCTAAGTTGTGGGATGAACATTTGCACTATATTCAACATGCTTACAACCGGGCCAAGCACTCTTCAACTCAAATATCGCCATTTGAGGCATGTTTGGGATACTTTCCTAAATCTCCTTTGGATTTCACTTTTGGAAAATATGTTTCTATTGATGGTCATAACGACATAGAAAAGTAAGAAAGTTCATGGAATCTGAAAATAGACATGAGTTTAATAGGTGTTCCACTGTTTCTTCCTTTTCCTTGCACAACTAGCATGTGCAAGGACCATGAAAGCATTTTTTCCTTATATTATCCCAAGTAAGGAGTTTTATCCTTCCAATGACCCACAAGAATTGAGAAACTTTGGGCCAAAAATTGTGGGTCCAAATTTTTCCCCACAAAGGTTCTCTATGTAAATCTTGGAGTCCTACTAGCAATGAATATGCCTCTTTGAGCATAGACATGCCTTTCACTTGATGTCCCTAGTGAATTTTATCTTGGTCTAGAGTGATAGGTATTTTATACTCCTTGAGCTCTTAGGCGAGAGAGACATGAAATTAAAGCTTGATGGTATGGCTAATCCTCTTTTGATTTCCACTCCCACCATAGATTAGAGATCTGACTTGATTTCCATAAAATTTCCATTATTTTATTGATCCTTAGTGAATTTCTTTAACTCCCTGAGGTCTATCTAGTCTTCAATATGGGGAATTTTGTACCAATCTTCTTCCCAAAAGAGAGTTGTTTGACCATTCTTGATTTCCTAAAAGGTATGATCTTGAACTGGATTTTTATTTTCTTGTGTTATATTCCAGATTGATGATCCTAAAGGAAAGATCGTAGCCCACAATTGATTTTCTTGAGAGTTGGAGTTACTACATTTCTTTTCCTAGATCTATTTCCATATTTTTTTCTCCTCTCCTTTTATCCATATCCACCATAAATCCCCGCCCCCACCCCACCCCGCCGCATTTTGTTCAAGATTTCTAGATCTCTTAAACCTAATCTGCCAACCAGTTTAGGAATACATAGCTTTTCCCATGCTACCAATCCCCATTTCTTAGTATGTGTAGCAGCCTACCATAAAAATACCTAAAACTATATGTGATGGCTTTTCATATGGGTTTGGGGGATGTTAGGACTAATGATTGGTAGACCAACAATGCTTGACGAGCCGATTTAAGGAGGAACAATCTATCCGCTGGATTTAGGGCATGAAATTCCTAGCTGTTCAATTTATTGTTTATTTTATGAAGAATCTATTGCCAGCTTGAGACTCTCAAAGATTTCACCACCAAAGGAATTCCCAAATATTTAGTTGGAAGGTTGCTAATTTGAAATTCCAACGGTCTAGCCAAATGATGTTAAACTGGAGTTTTGGTGTTGAAAAATAATATGTTATATTTGTTTCCATTTATCTTAGTCCCTAAAGCATCCATAAAGTTCGATAAAATGGACTTAATTTATCTAATTTCCCAAAGGGAAGTTCGATAGAATGTACTTAATTTCTCTAATTTCCCAAAGGGACGGCTAACAAAAAACATTATAACATCCCCAAACTGTTGATTGGTGATTTGCATGTCATTTCCACAAAGACAGATGCCTTTGATGATACTTTTCTCAGTGTTCGCTATGATATAACGACCAAGGAATTTGGTTTCTAGAATGAATAATAAGGATGACAAGGGGTATTTATATCTTAATCCATGAGAGGCGTTAAAGGTCATGGCAGGGGATCCATTTAACAAGATAAAAAAAAAGGTGTAGTTAAGAGATCTAACCCAAGCAATCCACAAGGGAGAAAAACCAAAAGCAAAAGGAGATAATCCAAATTTAGTCTATCATAAGATTTGGAAAGGTCCAACTTAATGAGCATGAATTTTTTTTTTAACATTCTTTAGGGAGTGGATAACTTCTTAGGCAATCACTATCACATCTAATATTTAGTGACATTTAACAAATCTTGTTTGCTTAGAGGAAATAATGTTGTTGAGAAAAGGTTTAGGACAATTCAAAATTACAAAGGAAATGATTTTATATATCACATTACAAAGAGTTATTAGTCAAAATCAACTAGGATTATAATATTTACTTGGCTTAGGGATTAGAGTGAGGAATGTAGCATTTAGACTAGTCCATACTTGTTGGGATCGATGACATTCCTCCACAAGGGCGTGGAATTTCGAGCCAATCAAGGAACATTAAGACTTGAAGAAATCTGTAGTAAACCCATCTGGGCCTAGGGCTTTGTTACTGGAATTTCCATCACTACTTCTTCAACTTCTATAAAGGATATTTCACGCATTAAGGCATCATTATGGTCTAAATAGATACAATGAGGGATATGAGTCGCAATGAGTCTAATTTCTTCCCTCCTGTTAAGCACTGGTGATGTGAGCATATCATGACAGTGTGAGACCAATTATTAATCTACTTTCTCATGTTTCAAGAGTCTCTACCCCCCAGAAGAGAGAGAAAACATCCTATCATGGTGGTGATGTTTGATCATAACTTTATGTAAAAAAATTATATTACACTCCCCCTCTTCCAACCATTTTACAAGTGATTTTTTTCGCCATATGGTTTCCTCTTGTTTGTGCATTTTCTCCAACCTATTTATCAGTTGGTCTTCTATAATCAATTCTCTGTAAACCCTTCTAGGATAGTTTTTTGTTGAATCTCTTGCATCCAAGCTTCCAAAGCTGGTTTATCCATAAATATGTTACCAAAATCGTTTTTATTCTAGTATTTTATCTTTTCTTTGAGTTCCTTCAACTTTAAATGAAATGTATATATGCAATTTCTCCCTTGGACATTAATCTCTTCCCGCCAGTCCTTGGCATTAGTGAGGAAATTTGAGTGTTGGAGCCCAAAACTTTCAAATATGAAAGGACATATCCTTGGAGCTTCCTTTAGATCTAACTACAACCAAATGGGCTAGTAATTTAATCACAAACATGGAAGTATTGCCACTCCAAAAAAGATATATCAAACCAATAAAGGTTTGAAAATGAGAAACCAATCTAATTTGCCTTCTACCTGATGCCTTTCCCCTCTGCAGTTATTCCATGTGAGCATCCCATTAATAGTATCAAGGTTCATCACACTTAGGTCTTGGAGAAGATCCTGAAATTGATTTGCCTCAAGATCCATTCTTCTTATGTCGCCTTTCTTTTCCTCCAAGGATTTGATAAGATTGAAGTCTCTTCCTGAAATCTAAACTCCTCTTGATGGAGAGATTTGATAGCCCAAATATTAGACAAAAATGCCACTTTTTTTGCTAGGAGGTGTGGTCCATAAAATGTATGTAAACATACCAACTCCTTGGTATGCATGTATCTGAATTTCTTGAAAGGATGCAAGGACATGCAATCTAGTACTGAAAGGAGACCTCAAGTGGGTTATAGAGAACAATAAGGCCATAGGTGCTTCCTCTTTCATCCAAATCCATGGTTGCACAACCCTTCCAACATCGTTCCACTATCTCTTTAACCTTCCCACTCATAACTTTTGTTTCTTTTAGCATAACTATTGCATGTTTATCTTTGTTTATTCTATCCCTTAAGAACCTCTATTTCCATTTGATATTAAGGTGATGTATATTCCAAGATATTATCTTCATTGGGTATGATGTTGAGGGGGGGGGGAACTCCATAATCATTTCCACTTGCCTTGAATTTATAAGAAATTCACCCACATTCTAAATTATTTCTCTAATTGTTTTCTCACCTTTTTCCTTGTTTTCTATGCCTATCTGTTTCTTACCTTTGTAATTTTGTGGTTGTGCCACAATTTTTAAATTTTATGATCTGGTCTATCCATTGTCCCCCTGGCCTTCGTTTCTTCCATTGCAAATACAATTGGAAATAGTGATTTTTTTGGTCCTCTAGAATCCATCCATCTTTGAGCAAACCCATGCTTTAATAATCTCCATCATCAATTGTTCCGATGTTTTTAGTATTTCTTGGTTCTCCTCCAAATCCATTACATTCTCCGTGTTTGCATCTAACTCCTTTACTTTTAAAGATTCAAAAGGAGATTCAGGGGACTTTCTCTTAGGGTCATGTTTCCCCTGGGGCTCTGCCACATTCTAGTTTATGAGCATTGAATCCTTTTGAAATTCAATGTGATGTTCATGGTCAACGATTGTCGAAAATTGGTTTCTCACTAGAATATCCTTGGTCTCCATTTGGGTTGGATAGTTCTTAGGGTTTATCCTCTTGTTTATCAATTTTTGAAACCCATTCCCCTCTCTTTGCGAAGTATTATATGGAATTTTTTTCGATTTCACTATTGAGAAATCCCGAATTAGGTGGCCATACTCATGACAATGATGACACTTAAAAGGGACGTGCTCATAATCCAAGGCTTCACTCCAAACCTCGTCATGATCAGATATTTCAATTGATTTTGGGAGGGGTTGCAAGATATTCATGTATACAAAGATTATTGCATAAGAGTTATATCATCATTCTTTGTAAACTCAGAAATTTTAAAAAAAGTTCCAATGGAATTACTGATACCCTCTAGAATATAAGACTCCTAGAAATATTTTGGCAATGAAAAAAGCCTCACCCAAACTAGGGCAGCCTGAAATTGTTCTTTATTTGGATTATAGCATTCTTCGTAGAACCTCATGAATAAGACAACATTGTTGAAATAATAAGGGTAATTTTCAAAGACCTTCATTTTTTCCTCTATATTTCAGAAGACCACTGTCAAAAAAACCTTTTGCTCTTAATCTCAAATCAATTTTCCCTTTGGATAACCATTTTACTTGAATCCACTTCACCCCATCCCTTTCCTTTGGCCAAATACCAATAACTTTACAAATGAGGGCATGGTATTTCATATGTTGACGATACGCTTCCAATCGGTTATTTGGCACCACAAATTTTGGATTAACTTCCACTTTAGGTAAACATCTTCCTTCGAGGTGAGATTACCACTATGCTGAATTAGGTTTCCATGAATATAAATTTCGGATTAACTTCCAGTTTAGGTAAACATCTTCCTTTGAGGTGAGATTACCACTATGCTCCAAGAACTAGGTTTCCATGAATATTACCATTCATAACAAAAGTTCCAGAACCACCTTATTTCAGTTGTTGGGAGCCAATCACAACATTTCTATATGAGGGGCTTGCACTCTCATGCAACAACACGCATGCAACCAATTTGAATTATCCCAAAGATAATATTCAAAAGAATTATGGCACTTGGCTAAATCATTTCAAACCTAATTAGACCACTAATTTTCTAGTGAATTTTTTTGGGAAAACCCTAACCCTAGTAGAGCTGTCTCCTCATATATTCGTTTCCTTTAACATCTTTGAAAATATTAATAATAGAGAGAGACAATATATATTTTCTACTTCATATGATGGAGCATATATTAACATTTAAATATAAAGAATGTAAATCATAAATAAAATATTTCAATATCAATTACGTATATATTATATAAAACAAGCAATGATAAAAAAAAAATCATAGTTAAAACATTTTATTAGTGTGTTACCCAAAACCACCATAGATCCATCTTAATTTCAAAACTACCAAGAACTGAGTTGAATCAGATTTCTCCAAGTGGAAATCTTTCCTCAAATTTTATACTCAAAAAGAGGTTAGCATCTTGAGAGATTTGATCCTTCTCTATGCTTGGTAAATCCAAAGGTAAAAATAGATGATTTATGTTGATTAGACACCACCTATTCTTAAAATACCAAACTCTTTGATACCTAATTTCTTGATTTTCTAAATACTTTTATATATATTTTTAAAAGACCAAATAAAAAATCAATTTTAAATTTTATGATTGCCTCGAGAGAGACTCTCCAAGCCAACATGGAAGAGATGTTATAAAGTTATGTATGTTAAACATTTTGACTCATCAAATTACATAAATAATAATAATAATAATAATATTTTGAGCTTGTCAAATTACATAAAAATAAAATAAAAATAAATAAAAAATTTAGTCCCCACTAGTTCTTAATAGATCCAGATTTCAGATGGATCTAGGTTGTTTGGCTAATCTTCTTAATGCAAAATATTTTATTACTGATCTAGATTGGCTATCTAGTCTTCTTAGTGCAAAATATTTTTTGCCCCAAGAGGTCCTCTCCATCCAGTATGGAAGAGCTTTGTATTTATGTTATGTAAACATTTGGACTTGTAAATCAGTAAATAAAATAAAAGTAAAATAAATATTAATATTATATTATAAAACATTTTGACTAGTCAATTACCATAATTAAAATTAAATTTAATAAAAATTAATAATTTAAATTATAATGATCAATTATTAATAACTAAACTAACCTAGATCCATTTTAATTCCAGATCTACCAAGCCCCAAGAGGGATCAAATCTCTTGAGGTGCAAACTTCTTTTAGAGTGAAAAGAGATTTGATCCCTCTAGGCGCTTGGTAAATCTGAAGTTAACATGAATCTAGCCTAGTGATTAAATAAATCTTATGAATTAAAGGTTTTTATTCATGAGAGATGCTGTCCACCCTAGTACTAAAGAGATGTTGTAATGTTATGTTATGTAAACATTTTGACTGAGTCAAATTACAAAATAAAATAAAATTAATAACTATAATTATTAATTAAAACATTTTGTTTGGGCCAAATTCTTTTAGTTTTCTCTGAGCGGGGGAGAGGTGGCTTCCCATGCCACCTCTGCCCCCAGGTGTTGCCTTTGCTCCGGTGGGTCTTCTCCTTCTCGACGGTAGTTAGGTTTGTTCTTGCCGCGGAATATCCTTTGGAGCGTTGAGGGGACAACGGGTTTGCTCTGTTTCGTGCCGCTTCTATGGATTTTTCTGATGGTCTTTTCAGCAGGTAGTTGCGGTTGATTGTGGCAGTGATCTTGTTTCTCGTCTGGAGTGGAGAGTTTGAGGGGGCGAGGAAGGAGTGGCTTCTTTTGCTGCTCTCTTCCTCATTTCGTGCTTCTCCTTTTGTATTGGGCGGTCAGATCTTGCGCTGTCTTCCGTTGCTTGTTTGCTTGGTGCTTTGGTGCCTTTTCTGCACCTTATAGATGGGTTTGCCTTGTTTTTCCGGGGCAATATTGGCCTTTCGGGGCTATATTTGGTGATCTGTTTATGCAGATTTGTATGTGGCTCGGTCCACGTTTTTGCATATGCTTCTTGTATTTGCATTATGTAATCTTTTTTATATGAATATATTATGCTTTTTCTTCTGAAAAAAATTCTATAAAAATAAAATAAAATAGATAATTATAACTATTAATAATTAATAATTAAACCAACTTCTAGATCTATCAAGCACTGAGAAAGATTAAATTTTTAAGGTACAAACACTTCCTCAAATTTTATATTCCATTTTTTTTTTCTTTTTTACTTTGAGAAATTTGATCCTCTCAATGCCTAATAAATTTAGAATTAAATAGATGATTTAACTTTATTAAACCCAACTTCTAAATCTATCAAGCACGGAAAAATTTTAAGGTACAAACATTTCCTCAAATTTTATATTCAATTTTTTTTTTACTTAATTTGAAAAATTTAATCCTCTCAATCTTTAATAAATTGAGAATTAAAATAGATGATCTAACTTTATTAATCCAATTAAAAAAAATTAAACTGTAATTTAGAATTAAAATAGATGATTTAACTTTATTAAACCAATTAAGGAAAACTAAGCTCTTTTAAAATAACATTTCCTATTTCTTCTCGTTTAGCAAATAAAAAACATCATCTTTAATATTTATGACCATGATCTCCACGTTTAAGTAAAGAATATAATATTTAATCCCGACTACTAAAGTAGAAAAGCTAGTTACAAATCTGGACAAGATTATGTGGGAACTACCACCCTTTTAGAGATTTTAGTCAAAAAGGTTGTTTCCACGTGCCTGAGAAGTGTCTACCTAAATAACTTGCATATTACGGTTCGATTTACTTTTGTGTGATTTGATCTCCACGCTCAAATAAGGGATCTAATATTGGAACTAATTCCCTTTTAAAGTTTTTAGTCAAAGAGGCTTTCACGTGCCTTAGGAGTGTCTAACCTAAGTAACTTACACGTTACGGTTTGATTTACTTTGTGTGCTTTAATCACGGCGGCCATGCCTTTTCCATAAAGGGTGGCATTGGGATCGTTGTTGATGTACCGAAAGTCGATTTCAAAGGATTTCTTGGGATCATATCCCAATCTGTCTTTAAAGAAAGTTTTCCAATTATGGTGCTAGAGTAGGTTAATTTATTAAGTCGAAAGCCTTCGAAATATCATTTTGCTCTCTTGGAGGGGGTCAAATTCATAAATGTTTTCACTATCATAAACTTGACCTATCACTATTTGGAGAGTCAGGTTGAGTTTGGTCATTAAACTCAGTCATGGGAAGGAGTATTCGAGCTTTGAAAATTGTTGTAGCAAACTATTGAGTCAGGATGTTGAAAGTTGATAGGGTGTCCAATGTTAAAGGAATCATGTTAAGGGAGTATATTCATAAATGTTCCAATTTGCCCCCTTTTTAGACATCATTACTTTTCTCTCTATTCTCATCCCCTTATTCCCTCCTTCTCATCCCCTTATTGCTTTTTTATCTTAAATTCCCCTATTCCTAATCATTCACATATTCTCTACACCCCAATCATTGCCCATACTCCTTACACTCATGCCAAACATGGAGGGTTTCTGCAATCTATAATGCAATTTCCTCTGAAATTCACTGTTTTAGTCACCATTTTGCATAACGGTTTTTGACAACATGGAGAAGAATTTTGGAAAAAAGAAAGAGGTTTTTCTTAAGCATAGACCAGAGCACAATAACCACTTCCATATTTTACACAGTTGTCATAGATCGAGATATTTGATTTCATATTCAAAACATATTTTTTGGACTGCACAAATACTCTACTTTATTCATGGTTTTGCAGAGTCGTTTCTAAGGCTCTGGGGAAGAATTTGAAGAAAATGAGAGGTTGTTTTTAAAAACAATCTCATATAAAAAAACCTATATCATATTTTACGCAGGTGCTATATTTTTGGAGTTACACGTGTCCAATGGTGGCATATTTTCACAATTCCTGCTAAAAAAAATAGGCACTACGCAGACGCTCCGCACTCGCTACGCAGACCATGCCCAAACTATCTCATGTACACTAGATGGTGGCCACCTGTCAGGTTTTGAAGACGCTGGCATGGGGTACATGTGGTGTCCATGCACCTCCTCAAAAGCTTGCCACATGTCTTTTCTAGAAGGATGGAGTTTCCAGTGTTGCACAACTGCTACGCAGGCTTTTGAATAGTCAGAAAAGCAGTTTTTTTGTGCTTTTTCTATTTCATTCATGGTGAAGTAGTTCAAAGGATTTTCCAAGTTAATTTGTATTAAAATATATTTTTTTTTTCTTTCAAAGGGACAAAAGATGCTTTATGTTTTATGTTTGGAGGAAAAGCATTTAAAAAACAACAATTTACTATGTTTTTTTCAGTTTTGAATCGACCCTTTGTGGGATCGAAGATGCAGTGAACCTGAACTTATTTTGATCCATGTATATATTATATATTTTCATGAATGAAGACAAATAAGTTTGTTGTTGGTTTCTCAATTTCTATTGGAGTTATTGCAATTATGCTTGTGATTTGGTTTTAATGATCATGCTTGAATGTTGAAGGGGTTCCAATCGATTTATGGAGATTCTTATGATATGATAATTTTCAGTAAATATCGTGATGAACATGTCATGCATGCACAAAAAGTACTTGATGCCTTGAAAAAAGAATAGTTGTATCTTAAGATGTCAAAGTGTGAGTTTGGAAAAACTTCTTTAGTTTACTTGGGCCATATTGTTGGAGGAGGTGAGTTGAAAATAGATCCCTCCAATATTGATGTCATTTTGAATTGGCCAAGGCCCAAGACAGTTACTAAGGTAAGAAGTTTTTTGGGAGAAACCCAATATTGGAGGAAATTCATTGTTAACTTTTTTCTTATAGCAATTCCTTTACATGCATTGACAAGTGAAACAATTTTTTAGTGGGGAGGTAAACAACAAAAGGCCTTTGATGCATTGAAGGAAAAGATCAATTTAGCTCCATTACTTGCACTTCTAGACTTGAGACAGTCATTTGAGATTTAGACTGATGCTAGTAACTACGCCATGTGTGCAGTGCTCATGCAACATGGTAAGCCTATCCGTTTTCATTCGAAAAATTTTAATGGTGTAGTGATTAAGTATCTTACATATGACAAGGAATTGTATGCATTGGTGTAAAGTGTGAAAAAGTGGAAACACTACTTGATGGGTAAGGAAACAATCATTCACACTGATCATCAACCATTGCAATAATTTCAATCTCAATCAAAGTTGTAGCAATCAAGGCACTTCTGATGGTAGGGTTTTCTTCAACAATTCCACTTGGTAATCAAGTATAAGAAAGGTATCTACAATAAAGTTGTTGATATGCTTTCTAGGCCTATTATTAGTGCAACTGCTTTAATCAGGCATAATTATGTTTTACATGAAATCTATATTGATAAATATGCATTAGATAATAACTTTCAATATGTTTATGCAAGCTTGAGTCAAGGTGACCAAGTAGAGGAATTGGATTATCATTTGCATGATAACTTGTTGTACCATCTTGGCAAGCTTTGTATTCCACATGGAGAAATAGTTAACATCATTAAATAGGCACATACTTCTCTTATTGCTGGTCATTTTGGTGTAAGTAAGACTATGGAACATCTATAGAGGTATTGTTATTGGCCTCGTATGCTTGAAAGCATGTCTCGTTTTATTAAAGGATGTTCATTATGTGCAATCAGTAAGCCTAGAAATAGGAAGTTAGGATTGTACACACCACTCCTGGTTCCTTCATGACCGTGGGAGAGAGTTTCTATGGATTTTGTAGGAGGTCTTCCATTGTCAAAAAGATATCATGATTATTTGTATCTAGTTGTGGATAGGTTCAAAAAATGTGTATTTTGATGCCATGTAAAAAACAAGTTACAGTTGAAAAATTTGCTCAGTTACTCTTTCAGAATGTGTGGGTGCATTTTGGATTGCCCACATCCATTTTTAGTGATCGAGATTCTTGCTTTGTTGGGAATTTTTGGTCAAGATTGTGGGGATTCATGGACACCAAACTGAAAAAGAGTACAAGTTTTTATCCACAAACAGATGGTCAAACATAGGTGGTGAATAGAATAATGATACATCTTCTTTGTGGGTATTGCAACAAGCATCCTAAGTTGTGGGATGAACATTTGCACTATATTCAACATGCTTACAACCGGGCCAAGCACTCTTCAACTCAAATATCGCCATTTGAGGCATGTTTGGGATACTTTCCTAAATCTCCTTTGGATTTCACTTTTGGAAAATATGTTTCTATTGATGGTCATAACGACATAGAAAAGTAAGAAAGTTCATGGAATCTGAAAATAGACATGAGTTTAATAGGTGTTCCATTGTTTCTTCCTTTTCCTTGCACAACTAGCATGTGCAAGGACCATGAAAGCATTTTTTCCTTATATTATCCCAAGTAAGGAGTTTTATCCTTCCAATGACCCACAAGAATTGAGAAACTTTGGGCCAAAAATTGTGGGTCCAAATTTTTCCCCACAAAGGTTCTCTATGTAAATCTTGGAGTCCTACTAGCAATGAATATGCCTCTTTGAGCATAGACATGCCTTTAACTTGATGTCCCTAGTGAATTTTATCTTGGTCTAGAGTGATAGGTATTTTATACTCCTTGAGCTCTTAGGCGAGAGAGACATGAAATTAAAGCTTGATGGTATGGCTAATCCTCTTTTGATTTCCACTCCCACCATAGATTAGAGATCTGACTTGATTTCCATAAATTTTCCATTATTTTATTGATCCTTAGTGAATTTCTTTAACTCCCTGAGGTCTATCTAGTCTTCAATATGGGGAATTTTGTACCAATCTTCTTCCCAAAAGAGAGTTGTTTGACCATTCTTGATTTCCTAAAAGGTATGATCTTGAACTGGATTTTTATTTTCTTGTGTTATATTCCAGATTGATGATCCTAAAGGAAAGATCGTAGCCCACAATTGATTTTCTTGAGAGTTGGAGTTACTACATTTCTTTTCCTAGATCTATTTCCATATTTTTTTCTCCTCTCCTTTTATCCATATCCACCATAAATCCCCGCCCCCACCCCACCCCGCCGCATTTTGTTCAAGATTTCTAGATCTCTTAAACCTAATCTGCCAACCAGTTTAGGAATACATAGCTTTTCCCATGCTACCAATCCCCATTTCTTAGTATGTGTAGCAGCCTACCATAAAAATACCTAAAACTATATGTGATGGCTTTTCATATGGGTTTGGGGGATGTTAGGACTAATGATTGGTAGACCAACAATGCTTGACGAGCCGATTTAAGGAGGAACAATCTATCCGCTGGATTTAGGGCATGAAATTCCTAGCTGTTCAATTTATTGTTTATTTTATGAAGAATCTATTGCCAGCTTGAGACTCTCAAAGATTTCACCACCAAAGGAATTCCCAAATATTTAGTTGGAAGGTTGCTAATTTGAAATTCCAACGGTCTAGCCAAATGATGTTAAACTGGAGTTTTGGTGTTGAAAAATAATATGTTATATTTGTTTCCATTTATCTTAGTCCCTAAAGCATCCATAAAGTTCGATAAAATGGACTTAATTTATCTAATTTCCCAAAGGGAAGTTCGATAGAATGTACTTAATTTCTCTAATTTCCCAAAGGGACGGCTAACAAAAAACATTATAACATCCCCAAACTGTTGATTGGTGATTTGCATGTCATTTCCACAAAGACAGATGCCTTTGATGATACTTTTCTCAGTGTTCGCTATGATATAACGACCAAGGAATTTGGTTTCTAGAATGAATAATAAGGATGACAAGGGGTATTTATATCTTAATCCATGAGAGGCGTTAAAGGTCATGGCAGGGGATCCATTTAACAAGATAAAAAAAAAGGTGTAGTTAAGAGATCTAACCCAAGCAATCCACAAGGGAGAAAAACCAAAAGCAAAAGGAGATAATCCAAATTTAGTCTATCATAAGATTTGGAAAGGTCCAACTTAATGAGCATGAATTTTTTTTTTAACATTCTTTAGGGAGTGGATAACTTCTTAGGCAATCACTATCACATCTAATATTTAGTGACATTTAACAAATCTTGTTTGCTTAGAGGAAATAATGTTGTTGAGAAAAGGTTTAGGACAATTCAAAATTACAAAGGAAATGATTTTATATATCACATTACAAAGAGTTATTAGTCAAAATCAACTAGGATTATAATATTTACTTGGCTTAGGGATTAGAGTGAGGAATGTAGCATTTAGACTAGTCCATACTTGTTGGGATCGATGACATTCCTCCACAAGGGCGTGGAATTTCGAGCCAATCAAGGAACATTAAGACTTGAAGAAATCTGTAGTAAACCCATCTGGGCCTAGGGCTTTGTTACTGGAATTTCCATCACTACTTCTTCAACTTCTATAAAGGATATTTCACGCATTAAGGCATCATTATGGTCTAAATAGATACAATGAGGGATATGAGTCGCAATGAGTCTAATTTCTTCCCTCCTGTTAAGCACTGGTGATGTGAGCATATCATGACAGTGTGAGACCAATTATTAATCTACTTTCTCATGTTTCAAGAGTCTCTACCCCCCAGAAGAGAGAGAAAACATCCTATCATGGTGGTGATGTTTGATCATAACTTTATGTAAAAAAATTATATTACACTCCCCCTCTTCCAACCATTTTACAAGTGATTTTTTTCGCCATATGGTTTCCTCTTGTTTGTGCATTTTCTCCAACCTATTTATCAGTTGGTCTTCTATAATCAATTCTCTGTAAACCCTTCTAGGATAGTTTTTTGTTGAATCTCTTGCATCCAAGCTTCCAAAGCTGGTTTATCCATAAATATGTTACCAAAATCGTTTTTATTCTAGTATTTTATCTTTTCTTTGAGTTCCTTCAACTTTAAATGAAATGTATATATGCAATTTCTCCCTTGGACATTAATCTCTTCCCGCCAGTCCTTGGCATTAGTGAGGAAATTTGAGTGTTGGAGCCCAAAACTTTCAAATATGAAAGGACATATCCTTGGAGCTTCCTTTAGATCTAACTACAACCAAATGGGCTAGTAATTTAATCACAAACATGGAAGTATTGCCACTCCAAAAAAGATATATCAAACCAATAAAGGTTTGAAAATGAGAAACCAATCTAATTTGCCTTCTACCTGATGCCTTTCCCCTCTGCAGTTATTCCATGTGAGCATCCCATTAATAGTATCAAGGTTCATCACACTTAGGTCTTGGAGAAGATCCTGAAATTGATTTGCCTCAAGATCCATTCTTCTTATGTCGCCTTTCTTTTCCTCCAAGGATTTGATAAGATTGAAGTCTCTTCCTGAAATCTAAACTCCTCTTGATGGAGAGATTTGATAGCCCAAATATTAGACAAAAATGCCACTTTTTTTGCTAGGAGGTGTGGTCCATAAAATGTATGTAAACATACCAACTCCTTGGTATGCATGTATCTGAATTTCTTGAAAGGATGCAAGGACATGCAATCTAGTACTGAAAGGAGACCTCAAGTGGGTTATAGAGAACAATAAGGCCATAGGTGCTTCCTCTTTCATCCAAATCCATGGTTGCACAACCCTTCCAACATCGTTCCACTATCTCTTTAACCTTCCCACTCATAACTTTTGTTTCTTTTAGCATAACTATTGCATGTTTATCTTTGTTTATTCTATCCCTTAAGAACCTCTATTTCCATTTGATATTAAGGTGATGTATATTCCAAGATATTATCTTCATTGGGTATGATGTTGAGGGGGGGGGGAACTCCATAATCATTTCCACTTGCCTTGAATTTATAAGAAATTCACCCACATTCTAAATTATTTCTCTAATTGTTTTCTCACCTTTTTCCTTGTTTTCTATGCCTATCTGTTTCTTACCTTTGTAATTTTGTGGTTGTGCCACAATTTTTAAATTTTATGATCTGGTCTATCCATTGTCCCCCTGGCCTTCGTTTCTTCCATTGCAAATACAATTGGAAATAGTGATTTTTTTGGTCCTCTAGAATCCATCCATCTTTGAGCAAACCCATGCTTTAATAATCTCCATCATCAATTGTTCCGATGTTTTTAGTATTTCTTGGTTCTCCTCCAAATCCATTACATTCTCCGTGTTTGCATCTAACTCCTTTACTTTTAAAGATTCAAAAGGAGATTCAGGGGACTTTCTCTTAGGGTCATGTTTCCCCTGGGGCTCTGCCACATTCTAGTTTATGAGCATTGAATCCTTTTGAAATTCAATGTGATGTTCATGGTCAACGATTGTCGAAAATTGGTTTCTCACTAGAATATCCTTGGTCTCCATTTGGGTTGGATAGTTCTTAGGGTTTATCCTCTTGTTTATCAATTTTTGAAACCCATTCCCCTCTCTTTGCGAAGTATTATATGGAATTTTTTTCGATTTCACTATTGAGAAATCCCGAATTAGGTGGCCATACTCATGACAATGATGACACTTAAAAGGGACGTGCTCATAATCCAAGGCTTCACTCCAAACCTCGTCATGATCAGATATTTCAATTGATTTTGGGAGGGGTTGCAAGATATTCATGTATACAAAGATTATTGCATAAGAGTTATATCATCATTCTTTGTAAACTCAGAAATTTTAAAAAAAGTTCCAATGGAATTACTGATACCCTCTAGAATATAAGACTCCTAGAAATATTTTGGCAATGAAAAAAGCCTCACCCAAACTAGGGCAGCCTGAAATTGTTCTTTATTTGGATTATAGCATTCTTCGTAGAACCTCATGAATAAGACAACATTGTTGAAATAATAAGGGTAATTTTCAAAGACCTTCATTTTTTCCTCTATATTTCAGAAGACCACTGTCAAAAAAACCTTTTGCTCTTAATCTCAAATCAATTTTCCCTTTGGATAACCATTTTACTTGAATCCACTTCACCCCATCCCTTTCCTTTGGCCAAATACCAATAACTTTACAAATGAGGGCATGGTATTTCATATGTTGACGATACGCTTCCAATCGGTTATTTGGCACCACAAATTTTGGATTAACTTCCACTTTAGGTAAACATCTTCCTTCGAGGTGAGATTACCACTATGCTGAATTAGGTTTCCATGAATATAAATTTCGGATTAACTTCCAGTTTAGGTAAACATCTTCCTTTGAGGTGAGATTACCACTATGCTCCAAGAACTAGGTTTCCATGAATATTACCATTCATAACAAAAGTTCCAGAACCACCTTATTTCAGTTGTTGGGAGCCAATCACAACATTTCTATATGAGGGGCTTGCACTCTCATGCAACAACACGCATGCAACCAATTTGAATTAGCCCAAAGATAATATTCAAAAGAATTATGGCACTTGGCTAAATCATTTCAAACCTAATTAGACCACTAATTTTCTAGTGAATTTTTTTGGGAAAACCCTAACCCTAGTAGAGCTGTCTCCTCATATATTCGTTTCCTTTAACATCTTTGAAAATATTAATAATAGAGAGAGACAATATATATTTTCTACTTCATATGATGGAGCATATATTAACATTTAAATATAAAGAATGTAAATCATAAATAAAATATTTCAATATCAATTACGTATATATTATATAAAACAAGCAATGATAAAAAAAAAATCATAGTTAAAACATTTTATTAGTGTGTTACCCAAAACCACCATAGATCCATCTTAATTTCAAAACTACCAAGAACTGAGTTGAATCAGATTTCTCCAAGTGGAAATCTTTCCTCAAATTTTATACTCAAAAAGAGGTTAGCATCTTGAGAGATTTGATCCTTCTCTATGCTTGGTAAATCCAAAGGTAAAAATAGATGATTTATGTTGATTAGACACCACCTATTCTTAAAATACCAAACTCTTTGATACCTAATTTCTTGATTTTCTAAATACTTTTATATATATTTTTAAAAGACCAAATAAAAAATCAATTTTAAATTTTATGATTGCCTCGAGAGAGACTCTCCAAGCCAACATGGAAGAGATGTTATAAAGTTATGTATGTTAAACATTTTGACTCATCAAATTACATAAATAATAATAATAATAATAATATTTTGAGCTTGTCAAATTACATAAAAATAAAATAAAAATAAATAAAAAATTTAGTCCCCACTAGTTCTTAATAGATCCAGATTTCAGATGGATCTAGGTTGTTTGGCTAATCTTCTTAATGCAAAATATTTTATTACTGATCTAGATTGGCTATCTAGTCTTCTTAGTGCAAAATATTTTTTGCCCCAAGAGGTCCTCTCCACTCCAGTATGGAAGAGATGTTGTATGTTATGTTATGTAAAACATTTTGACTTGGTAAATCAGAATAAAATAAAAATAAAGTAAAATAAAATTATAATATATATTGATTAAAACATTTTTGACTAGGTCAAATTACATAAAATTAAAATTAAAATTAAATAAAATTAATAATTATAATTATAATGATCAATTATTAATAACTAAACTAACCTAGATCCATTTTAATTCCAGATCTACCAAGCCCCAAGAGGGATCAAATCTCTTGAGGTGCAAACTTCTTTTAGAGTGAAAAGAGATTTGATCCCTCTAGGCGCTTGGTAAATCTGAAGTTAACATGAATCTAGCCTAGTGATTAAATAAATCTTATGAATTAAAGGTTTTTATTCATGAGAGATGCTGTCCACCCTAGTACTAAAGAGATGTTGTAATGTTATGTTATGTAAACATTTTGACTGAGTCAAATTACAAAATAAAATAAAATTAATAACTATAATTATTAATTAAAACATTTTGTTTGGGCCAAATTCTTTTAGTTTTCTCTGAGCGGGGGAGAGGTGGCTTCCCATGCCACCTCTGCCCCCAGGTGTTGCCTTTGCTCCGGTGGGTCTTCTCCTTCTCGACGGTAGTTAGGTTTGTTCTTGCCGCGGAATATCCTTTGGAGCGTTGAGGGGACAACGGGTTTGCTCTGTTTCGTGCCGCTTCTATGGATTTTTCTGATGGTCTTTTCAGCAGGTAGTTGCGGTTGATTGTGGCAGTGATCTTGTTTCTCGTCTGGAGTGGAGAGTTTGAGGGGGCGAGGAAGGAGTGGCTTCTTTTGCTGCTCTCTTCCTCATTTCGTGCTTCTCCTTTTGTATTGGGCGGTCAGATCTTGCGCTGTCTTCCGTTGCTTGTTTGCTTGGTGCTTTGGTGCCTTTTCTGCACCTTATAGATGGGTTTGCCTTGTTTTTCCGGGGCAATATTGGCCTTTCGGGGCTATATTTGGTGATCTGTTTATGCAGATTTGTATGTGGCTCGGTCCACGTTTTTGCATATGCTTCTTGTATTTGCATTATGTAATCTTTTTTATATGAATATATTATGCTTTTTCTTCTGAAAAAAATTCTATAAAAATAAAATAAAATAGATAATTATAATTATTAATAATTTAATAATTAAACCAACTTCTAGATCTATCAAGCACTGGAGAAAGATTAAATTTTTAAGGTACAAACACTTCCTCAAATTTTATATTCCATTTTTTTTTTCTTTTTTACTTTGAGAAATTTGATCCTCTCAATGCCTAATAAATTTAGAATTAAATAGATGATTTAACTTTATTAAACCCAACTTCTAAATCTATCAAGCACGGAAAAATTTTAAGGTACAAACATTTCCTCAAATTTTATATTCAATTTTTTTTTTACTTAATTTGAAAAATTTAATCCTCTCAATCTTTAATAAATTGAGAATTAAAATAGATGATCTAACTTTATTAATCCAATTAAAAAAAATTAAACTGTAATTTAGAATTAAAATAGATGATTTAACTTTATTAAACCAATTAAGGAAAACTAAGCTCTTTTAAAATAACATTTCCTATTTCTTCTCGTTTAGCAAATAAAAAACATCATCTTTAATATTTATGACCATGATCTCCACGTTTAAGTAAAGAATATAATATTTAATCCCGACTACTAAAGTAGAAAAGCTAGTTACAAATCTGGACAAGATTATGTGGGAACTACCACCCTTTTAGAGATTTTAGTCAAAAAGGTTGTTTCCACGTGCCTGAGAAGTGTCTACCTAAATAACTTGCATATTACGGTTCGATTTACTTTTGTGTGATTTGATCTCCACGCTCAAATAAGGGATCTAATATTGGAACTAATTCCCTTTTAAAGTTTTTAGTCAAAGAAGTTGTTTTCTCGTTACAAATATGAAAACTTAAAGCTATGGGAACTAACTCCCATTTAGAGTTTTTAGTCAAAGAGGCTTTCACGTGCCTTAGGAGTGTCTAACCTAAGTAACTTACACGTTACGGTTTGATTTACTTTGTGTGCTTTAATCACGGCGGCCATGCCTTTTCCATAAAGGGTGGCATTGGGATCGTTGTTGATGTACCGAAAGTCGATTTCAAAGGATTTCTTGGGATCATATCCCAATCTGTCTTTAAAGAAAGTTTTCCAATTATGGTGCTAGAGTAGGTTAATTTATTAAGTCGAAAGCCTTCGAAATATCATTTTGCTCTCTTGGAGGTCTCTTGGAGGGGGTCAAATTCATAAATGTTTTCACTATCATAAATTTGACCTATCATTATTTGGAGAGGGAGAGTCATGTTGAGTTTGGTCATTAAACTTAGTCATGGGAAGGAGTATCCGAGTTTTGAAAATTGTTGTAACAAACTATTGAGTCAGGATGTTGAAAGTTGATAGGGTGTCTACTGTTAAAGGAATCATGTTAAGGGAGTACATTCATTAGTGTTCCAATTTGCCCCCTCTTTAGACATCATTACTTTTCTCTCTATTCTCATCCCCTTATTGCTTTTTTATCTTAAATTCCCCTATTCCTAATCATTCACATATCCTCCACACCCCAATCATTTCCCATACTCCCTACACTCATGCCAAACATGGAGGGTTTCTGCACTCTATAATACAATTTCCTTTGAAATTCACTGTTTTAGTCACCATTTTGCATAACGGTTTTTGACATGGAGAAGAATTTTGGAAAAAAGAAAGAGGTTTTTCTTAAGCATAGACCAGAGCACAATAACGACTTCCATATTTTACACAGGTGTCACAGATTGGGATATTTGATTTCATATTCAAAACATATTTTTTGGACTGCACAAATACTCTGCTTTATTCATGGTTTTGCAGCGCTGTTTCTAAGGCTCTGGGGAAGAATTTGAAGAAAATGAGAGAGGTTGTTCTTAAAAACAATCTCATATACAAAAACCTATATCATATTTTACGTAGGCGCTATATTTATGGAGTTACATGTGTCCAATGGTGGCATATTTTCGCAATTTCTACTAACAAAAATAGGTACTGCGCAGACGCTGCGCACTCGCTATGGAGACCATGCCCAGACTATCTCATGTACACTAGATGGTGGCCACTTGTTAGGTTTTGAAGATGCTGGCATGGGGTACATGTGGTGTCCATGTCACCTCCTCAAAAGCTTGCCACATGTCTTTTCTAGAAGGATGGAGTTTCCAGTGCTGCACAACTGCTACGCAGGCTTTTGAATAGTCAGAAAGCAGTTTTTTGTGCTTTTCCTATTTCATTCATGGTGAAGTAG
>APFE030452700.1:2444-20363 GCA_000404065.3 Pinus taeda | reverse complement strand
GGTGAGGTCATATTTTTAGTTGATCTGTTTCAAAAGATATACCCTGCAAAAAAAACTTGACAATACTTTTTTCGCACATTACATCCTTGGAAAGATCAACTAAATATATCATCTCATCCTTATAAACCATAGTCATTTGTTTTAAAAGGTACCACCAGCTTACCAAGGACTTGGTAACGTGGACGATGAAGTGCTTAGCAGGCTGTATAAAATATCACCTGAGGAAATAAGGTAAGAAATGATGGCCTTGCTATCACTCGATTCCCTATGAGGATCTCACAATGTTTGCAACAACTAGAATAGTGTCAAATCTCAAATCTCAACAAGGAAGATGAATATGACAATCTCGATCTCAACAAAGTTGCCGAGGGAGATGAATATGACTATCAGCTTTATAAAGAAGAGCGAGAGAAGACTGAAGACCATTTTAGAGAGCACTTTTCCCCTTCATGAGTCATCTCCCAAAAAATGTATTAAGTGTTTGAGGGTACGATGAAATCAACCTCACTTACAAAGTGTGCTTCCCCTTGAGCTTAGTGTGTACAATTTCTGGTCCTTGATCTATTTTCAATGATCTTTCTCAACTGTTTTTTTCCCCTCGGAAAAAGTTGTAATTTCTATTAGAGATTTAAGAAATTACATTTTGTATATGCCGAAGCATTCATATATAGTCAACTAGGCCTGTCGAGTTCATTAGTCTGTAGAACTAGATAGACAAAATAAAACATAAAAGTCTCCAGGCAGGGAGCATTCCAAAACTGTGTACTGTAAGTTAATAACCTTGCTCTAAGCAGAGAGCCATATATATACTGAAGATGTCCAAAAATATGGTGCTGTATCAGATCACATCATAGTAAATATGTACAAAAATAAACAGAAAATTTGCTGTCATGGGCACTATTGCCCATCTTCTATATGATCATCAAAGGATCTGTGGTAATGCTGGTAGAACTGGCCGTCAATCTCCTCCTGTATCAACCAGTGATCTCCTTGTCTGTGCGCAGCCTCTTTGGAGAGTTGGTCTGCAATGGAGTTCTGTTCCTTGTAGATGTGAAGACATACAAATGATTCAAAGGAAGCAGTCAGTCTTTTTGCTTCATCTAGAATATATCTCAATGAAAATGCATGACATTGAGATGCATCATTCAGCCAATTGCAAACAATTTTAGAGTCTCCAAATAATCTCTGCATTGTTTTTGGATGGAAAAATATATGATGTGTTTCGCGGTGCACAATTCAGCAAAATTGTTTGTGCCTCTTCCTAAGTTTATTTGTATCTTATAGCAGTGTGTGTCGCTGAGATGTAGTAATGCTCCTCCACGGCATCCCACATGTTGGGCTGAGCCATCGAAGAAGGCCCATGGTTTAGATTTGTGGATGTTCAATTGTCTTAGGATGCGAATAGGGGCAGAGGATTCCTCATCAGGTATTATGTTATAATCTGCTATGGTATTGAGGAGGATAGAGGGCCAATGAGGGGCTTTTCGATCAAAGATCGCCTGATTCCGGGCAATCCAAATAGCCCAGCAAAAGAGGAGCGGGATATTGCAGGATTTCCCCAAGTGGTTTTGGTACCAGATTTCCCATGCATCCAGAATATTATTGCCCTGCCAATTTCTCAAATGCGGGAAGTGGTTGATGAGGGAATTCCAAAACTGTAGTGTAACCTTACAGTTCAGGAATAAGTGAACAAAGATGGCAGCGAAACGGTCCATGGAAGGATCTCTTCATAAGATTAGTACCCGTTGGAATTTTATCAAATAAGATGTTCCACATAAGCAGACGAGTACGAGGAGCAGATTTGAGTTTCCATAAGGCTTTCCAGGTGGGATGGATATTCAAATGTGTGTAAGGCTCCATGAGTTTCATATATCCCAGTTTCGGGGCATATGCTCCATGTTTAGCAAAAGCCCAAATGATTTCATCGGGTCCTTCAGTGAGCCTGATGTGGGCTTGTGTGAGTGCATTCGTATAATCCATCCATTCAGCTTGCCATTGAGCTGGAATCTCGAGAGTTTGTGCACAGAGCCAGGCCTGATGGAGGAATGTAGAGTTAGCTGGGTCTCCAATGTGCATTATGTTGGTGATGCCTCTCTCATTTAGGTGCCTGATGAGGCCGTCTGATAGCCTGTGAGTGTTTCCACAACCGACCCACAGGTCCAGTCCTATTCGAACAGAATTGCCCGCCCTTATGCGCCAAGTTAATCCATCACTGAGCAGAGGTATGGTGTTGATAACTGCTTTCCATATTATGGATATATTATGAGTGCCATGTTGTGAGCAAAACCAATCTAGCACGTTCAGGGGCTTGATATATTTCGCATATGCTACCTGCGTCCATAGTCCCTCTTTGGTGAGGAGTTGCCACCCGAGTTTTGCTGCCAGCGCCTTGGAAAATAGATCGAGTCTCTTAATACCCCAGCCACCCCAGCGCTTGGGATTGGCAATGGTGTCCCATTTGACCCACGCAAAAAGTCTTCCAGGCTGTTGCCCTGCCCAAAGAAATCTACTGCAAATATGTTGTAATCTGTTAAGGATGCCTTTAGGAATCCAAGTAAGGGCCATCCAATAAACCGGTGTGGCTTCAATCACAACTTTGATAAGTATGAGTCTGCTAGCACAGGAGAGGTAATGATGGTACCATACCTGGAGTCTCTTTTCTACTTTGGCTATTAGCCATAACCAATCAGCTATTCTGTAGCCATTAGGTTTCAACCTGAAGCCAAGGTATTTTATGCCATATGCAAACGTCAGGGAGTTGAAAGGAAAACGCTGGGTGGAAAATACACTCTCATGCATAGAGCATCCAACTGTAGTGATCGTATATTTTTGTTCATTTATTCTCATACCTGTGGCTCGCTGAAAGAGGAGCATGGAGTTTTGTAGAGTGGTAGTGTCACCAATACTACCATTTAAGAAAATCAAGATGTCATCAACAAACAAGAGATGTGTAAGGTAGAAATTATCTGCAAGTTTTATGCCAGTTAATAGTTGTGTGTCACGAGCAAAAGAGATAACTCTACTTAATCCCTCCATGATAAGTAAAAATAGTAGAGGTGAGAGTGTACATCCCTGTCTCAGTCCTCTTTCTGAAGTAAAGAAAGAGGTGGCTTCTCCATTTAGTAATACACTGTGGGATACATCAGTGATGTAGCTCATAGTCCATTTGATGAAATTGTAGGGGAACTCCAAATGAGTAAGTAGAAGCTGCAAATATAGCCAGTTCGTTCTGTCGAAAGCCTTGGATAGGTCCACTTTAAGAATCATACCTTTCTACTTTTTGACCTGCAGAGTGTGAAGGAGCTCCTGGGCAGAGGCAATTGCCTCATGAATCTGTCTGCGGTGAAGGAATGCAAATTGTTCCGAGGATATATGGTGAGATAGAATGGGCTTGAGGCGGTTGGCTATGGTCTTAGCAATGATCTTGTAGAGGCAGTTATAGAGAGAGATGGGGCAGAAATCATCGAAAGTGTTAGGCGCATTAGATTTGGGGGTGAGAGCAATGAAGGTCGACTTAATGGCAGAGGAAATTCTGCCTCTCCTTCTGCTGTCCTCTACAATCTTCAGAAGGTCATTCCCCAGTAAGTCAAAGAAAGCGAGGTAGAACTCAATGGTCCATCCATCAGGACCAGGGCTTTTATCTTTTTTGAACCATTTTAAAGTAGCCTCCAATTCTGCCATGGTCACTTCCTTCAGGAGCTCCTCGGAATCTTCTTGTTCTATGAATCTAGGGAAGAGTTCAGCCACCCTCATGATTTCTAATATATTGACATCTGCAGGAGCTTTGTAGATGCCTCAAAAATGCTCAGTAGCCAATCTGGCCAGGTTCTTTTGTGAAGAGACCTGGTGCCCTTGTTCATTCTTTAGCTCCCAAATAGTATTGATAATTTTCCGGCCATTAGCAAATTTATGATAAAATTTGGTATTGGCATCACCTTCCAAGATCCAAATGGCTCTGCTCCTAAGCTTCCAACCTTCCTCTCTTTCTTTCAGTATCTATGAGCACTTTGTAATGAGAGAGGTGTATTCCTCTTTTCTTTCGGGAGAGGGGAAGGTCCCAGCGGACGAATCTTCAAACTCAGCTATGACCTTTTCAGCCTCCTTTATTGTCAGATTATATTGAATGTGCTTTTGATGTGCCCAGTTTTTAGTAATCTGTTTGAGTTCAGTAAGCTTCCTAACAAAGCCCACAGAGAAATCCTCGTCTTCCCTGGTGGGATTGGTCCGCCAGTAATTGTGGACCAATTGAATGTAAGAGGGGTCCAGGAGCCAAGAGGCATTAAACTTGAAGGGACTTTTGATTTTGTGGGAGGAGTCCTCTACTTCTAGGAAGATAGGCCGATGATCTGAAATGCTCCCCATCCTACCCATTGACGAATATGGGGAAGATTGTTATAAAGGGGTTCCTTGATAATGAATCTATCAGGTCTCCTGGCCAGACTTTGCTCACCACTTCTGTTCTTAGACCATGTGTACTGAAGTCTAGCAGACGGTATATCTACCCATTTATGATCCTCTAGTAGGCTAGACATAGTATCTGTTAGTGAGTCAACCTGTGCTAGATGACCCCATGACTCACTGAAGCCAAGGGAGAAATTTAAATCCCCTCCAAGAATAATGTTATCTGCTTGGAATAGCTCAGACCCTAAAAGGAACCTCCAGAAATTGGCACGATCAGTACACGGGCCATATACATTAATGATTTTGATATCCCTCTCAACCAAGTGCGCACTGATGTCTAGTCCAATGAAACTTCTGCCTCCAAAATAATTCCGAACTTCCGGTGTTCTGTTGTTTACCCCAATGGCCAATCCACCTGATCGACCGGATGCATCAAGTGCCTGGAAAGTCCAGTTGGGAAACCAGACATTGAGGATTTTGGTGAGGGGTTCAGCGTGGCAGAGAGTTTCTTGGAGAAGGATGATGTCAAGCGAAGATGATAGGAGAAGTCTTTTAAGCGCTAGCTTTTTGGCTAAGCTAGCAAACCCTCGACAATTAAAGGAGAGAATATTCATGGAGGGAGGGGGAAAGGGCCATCCTTTGCTCTAAGGGCCCCAAAAATGGTCTTCTGTCGCCCAAGGACAACTTCTTCATTAGCAATATGTCGAGCCTTGGTAATGCGAGAGGGTCTGCCTCGAGTGTTCTTGAGGGATAAGGGGGCGTTGGCCATTTCAAGGCCCACAACATCCGACCCTCTGTCCTTAGTGCGCGGACGAAGAGAATAACGAGGGAGGGACTGATGTGGGTGGTGAGTGAGGGGAGCCAGGGACAATGTGATCCACGGAGGAGGGGCCACCGGTGATGGGTGCGGGAGGGAGCAAATGAGAGATGCATGAGAGGGGATATTTAGAGGGAGAGAAGCAGATGATGTAGCAGATGTAGGTTCAGAACTCATGACATTATGTGATTGAAAGCCCAATGACATGCATGAAATTGGAGATGTCGGAGAAGGTAAGGAGTAAGACTTACCCGATTGTTCAAGTCCCGCTTGTTCGGGCGGTGGCTACACAGATGTTGTTGAAGTGGGAGGAGGTGTTGGGGAAGCCATTACTGGATTGGCTTCTTTTGGACTGATCCTATTATCCCCTTCGTTCTGTGAGCGCTCTTGTTCCCCATTGAGATGATCAGTATGCATCCTAGGAGGATCGACATTGGGTTGATCAGCCCCATCTTCCATATCAGGCGTCCTTGTTCTCCGGAGGAGGGGGCATTCTCGGTAAATGTGTCCAACTTTGTGGCACCTGCGGCAACGATAAGGTATGCCTTCATAGTCAATAGGCTGCTTGTGCACAGAATCTCGCCATTGAATAGTAATGAATTCAAGCAGTCCTCCCCTTGTGTCCAGGCTGATGAGAATCCTGGCATACGCCATCATGCCCGTCTGCCGATAGGACCTATCGTGATCCATATAGGTGCCTATGGCATTACCAATTCTATGAAATATATCTTCTGACCAGAAATGGAGTGGAAGTCCTGGAAGTTGAATCCAAACTGGACCGATGCCGATTTGTTCTATCTCTGGGTCAAATAATGGAGTCCACCGCTTAAATAGAACTGGTGCATGATCAAAATGCCAGAAGGATGATAGAACCCAGTTGGTATGATCAGCACGATCGAAACGCATGGCAAACCATCCCCGCACGAAAGTCTGCACAAAGGGAATTTCCGCCAAATGGTGTCCTCAAACAGCCGCAGCCCAGGTCTTCAAACGTGTAGCCGTGTAGTTACGTCCCTTGATGCGCCCGACCAGAACTCGATCAACGAATTCCATGGCCTCACCTAGTCAGATGTCCTCTTCTAGTCTGAGGAAGACGTCATCTTCCTTGGTCTTAAAACACTTGTTCCTCCGTTTAGGGTTTCGAGCAGGGTGGGTGCTAAGAGGCGTGCCAGGGATATGGGCTCTGGAGTTCGTCGGGTCCAGGCGGAGTCTAGCAGATGGGGGATCGCTGAGGCCAGTAACAGACAGATGTCCCGAGAGGGGAGGCACGGGTGTAAAGCAGCCGGAAGAGATTCCAATAGATCCCAGAAAGCCTGCAGAGGGGCATGGATGGGGATGGCTTTGATGCAGAGGGGGAATTGAGCCCGAAGCCAGGGGATAGAGACTAGGGTTAGCTCTGAGAAAGCCGGATACAAACCCTAGGGTTGCCGGAGAGTGAGGGGGAGTAGAAAGTGTCGGCCAAGTCGGTAGATTGTCCGAGAGGACCACAGGGTTACTCGAATGCTGATCGCCAAACGGAAATGTTGCAGGTTGATCGGAGATACCTGAGATGTACAAACCCCCTGATGTGGCAAATGGGGTGGGCGAGATGGATACCCCTTCCAAGGGGTCGGCTGAGTAATCAACGGCGTCAATGTCCTCCATTGCCAACTTCTCCTTGGATCTGTAGACACCTCGAAACGGAGAATAAACCGGAGAAAGTGACAGATGCAGATTTGTAATGGACCGCGCATGTAGTTCCAAACCGTGAGTCGGTGGATGTTACGGTCGGTCTGCAGCCCTCCGTTTTGCCCAACGCGCTAAACGACCATGTGCATGGAGGTAAAGGTGCCGGTTATCAGAGGGTTCAGGCGTGAAGACACAAACCGTAAGCAGCTGCAGAAAAGTGAAAACCCTAACCTAATCCCTCGCGCGTCTTAGCTCATCATGGTTCGATCGCTCCCTCCCCCTTTTAAAATATTAATCATCCTTCTCAACTGTTATCCATGAAAATAGAAAAAATATTTATTCTAAGTGGAAATCATTTTTTTTGGAATCCATAAATTTTAGAGCTAGATTGATTCAAATTGTATTTATGAATGCATAAATAAATTCAACATTGTGAATGGGTAGATTACTAAGCTCAAACTTTGCACTTGAATTGTGTAGATTACTAGGCTCAAACTTACCATTTAAGATATATGTGCCTAATTTTGAGGCAAATTCACTGCTAAATATGCTAAAGAAAGATCAAAAAGTGTTCAATAGTTATAATATGCTAGGAATAGAAACCCATTAATTTTTTTACATGTCATGAAATATTTATTCTAAGGTAGAAAATAAAAATTCCTTTACTTCATTTTAGGTGTCATGACACCACTCATTTAAAAAGAAATGAAAAATAAAAGTTCGTTAATTTGTTTTTACCTACAATGAAAAGATATATTAAAAGGTATGTGAAAATTTCTTTTTTTTAGGTCCAATTCAACAATAAATTTTATCGTGAGATTGTAAATTTTATTTATTTAAAATGTTTTTTTGAATGCATAAATGTATTTAATGTTGTGAAGTCATGGGGCAGCTCAATTGGTATTTAGAGATATGTGAAATTTTTCAAATCCCTCCTATTGCCACCGTGGCTATGGGGAGGAGGTTCGTGGCTATTACAAAAGAATGTTATGAAAAACTTTTGAAGCATTTGAATTGCATAGATTATATAGCTCAAACTTATTCTTCCAAAAAATTTGCTTAAATTTTGATTAGAAAATATGTTTAATAAAAATTAAAAATCAAATATTATAGTAACTTAAAATAAAAATTGCATTAATTTTTTTTTATATATAAAAAAATTACATATAAGTTAAAAACAGATATTTCTGAATTTAATTTTTATGACAAAAAGTAAATTGTTGAACTATAGAAAATTAAAAAAATGATTTCATTATCTCATGAATTTTTTTTACTTTTTCATTCTTTTTTTTAAATAAAAAAAAGAAAAGAAAAAAGAAAAGAAGTGTATAAAGTAAAAGCTCATTAATTCACGATTATCCTTTATAAAGGATAGATAATTCATACATAAAAGACAAGTGTGCCTTAAAGATAGATATATAGGATGTAGAAACATCTTTCACATTAAATTTTTAATAAAATAATCTGAGACATATTTTTAAAATAATAAAATGTGAAATTATTTTGGACATGAAGCTCAAGCGATGACGCTCGATTAGAGTGTTTGGGGCTCATTGATCTGTTTTCCCCTTTCATCTCCTATAAAATAGCACATTAATAAAGTAAATATAGTTGAGGGTTGCACAAAGGGTATAGGATTCATAAAGAAAGGGTAGATGTGCCCTAAAACTAAGATAAACCACATAGCATCTACCCTAAAATTAAAATAAACCACATAGTCACTGGGGTGTTATACCCTTCTTACCATTCTTCACCTTATTTTTTATATAAAATACAGAGAGATGAGCTTTAAAAATTATAAAATGTAAAATAAAGCAATATCACAAGGTAAACTTATATATCTTGGACTTGAAGCTCAAGTAATGACCATGGTAAGCGTTGAGGTGGTGGCATCATGGGGAGTCATTGGTTGTGCTTCATGGCTCGTGAGAGAGGAGATCTTTATTGTGAGAGAGGAGATCTTTATTGTTGACGTTTTGAAAGTGGCCATGCATTCTTTGTTGGAAATATTAATCCCAATCACCGCTTTAAACATACTTTGGAGGTAAAAGGAGTGAAGTGAGAGAAGAAGTACAGTGCAGACTATTTCACAACACAACACAAAGGTTAAAGCATTTAATGAAGTTTAGTAAATAAGTATCGGCAAGCATTAACTCCGCAACTGTTGCCCACACTCCACTCCACTATTGCCCAACACAGCACAAAAGTTAAGGCATTTAATGAAGTTTAGTAAAGAATCGACAAGCATTCACTTTGCCACTGTTGCTCACACTCCAAAACACATGCAAGTTTAGAAAACCATTTATTATGTAACTCTTTCATGTATTAATGTCAAATTTGTATGTTGAGATAAATATGGATGTAAAAGTCATTTTGTATGTTGGGCAACTGAAAGAGTGAGAGAGTCTTTGAGGTAGTGAGGAGAAAATCGTATTAAATATTGGTGGGCGTGGGACAATGGGTAAATCGCAACAAATTTATTGTGAATGTGTTTCCTTATGTTTTGACATATAATATAAAGTGTGACTTGTTCTATTATGGTATTAACTGAATGCGTTTCCTTATGTTTTGACATATAATATAAAGTGTGGCTTGTTCCGTTATGGTATTAATTTTTCACCAGTAAATTTACCACCTCTTTTGTTTTACTCTTTGTTGTGGGTAAAATTTCTAGCAAAAAAAACAAGTGTTTTTACTAGCAATTAAAAATTGTTTTGAGGGCAGAATTTTTGAAACGTAGAAAGTGTTTTCTTTCACTCAGAAATGGCAACATCAAGCACAAGCTTGACTAATCCTCAGATACCTCAACTTAATGGCAAAAATTATGATTATTCAACTATTACAATGAAGGCCTTGTTTTCGTCTCAAGACATTTGGGATTTGGTGGAGAATGGCTTTCAAGAAACAACATACATATGCAGCAGCATACAATGCCTTGTCACAAGCAGAAAGAGATTTGTTGAAGGACAACATGAAGAAGGATGCAAAATCCCTCTTCTACATTTTTTAAGAAATTCATGAAAGTATTTTCCCAAGGGTTGCAGTAGCAACGAAGTCCAAACAAGCATGGGACACCCTCGAGACAGCCTACCAAGGCATGGCAAAATTTAAAAAAGCAAAACTGCAAATGTTAAATAAGGATGCAAAATCACTCTTCTACATTTTTTAAGTAGTTCATGAAAGTATTTTCCCAAGGGTTGCAGCGGCAACGAATTCAAAACAAGCATGGGACACCCTCCAGACAACCTACCAAGGCATGACAAAAGTTAAGAAAGCAAAACTGCAAATGTTGAGAAGATATTTTGAAACATTTTGTATGAAAGAGTCTAAGAATGTGGACTCATTTCTTACACATGTTATTGGTTTGGTTACTCAAATTAGGTCTCATGGTGAGACATTTGAAGAAAGGAGCATAGTTGAGAAAGTTTTGAGAAGTTTTCCAACAAGGTTTGATGCCATTGTTGTGGAAATAAAAGAGACAAAGGATCTCTCACAGTTTTCAGTGGATGAGCTTCATGCATCATTGCAACAAGCTTCTCATTGGAGCATGCTTTCAAGGCACAAGTTTCCTTTGGTCAAGGTCGAGGCAGAGCAAGATCATATGCTAGAGGAAGAGGAAGAAGCCCACACAGAGGTGGAAGAAGCAGCCCTTCAAGCACAAGTGGAAGTGGGAGTAAACAAAATCCAAGTCAAGGCCCAAGCCAAAATCAGGCACAAGGTGAGAGGTATGATAAATCTCAAGTTCAATGTCATCACTGCAAGAAGTATGGTCATTATGAAAATGAATGTAGAAAGAAGAAATATGACATTAGTAACAAACCAAGTGTAAATTTCTCAAAAAAAAAATAGAACCATGATAGCATATTTTTAGCTTGTCATTTAGCACAAGAAAAACAAAGTGATATATGTCATCTAGATTTAGGTTGTAGCAACCACATGTCAGGAACATAGAAATGTTTTCCAATATAGATGAAAGTGTGAAATTTGAAGTGACATTAGGGACTGATAGAAAACTCTCTGCCATCGGAAAATGAAGAGTTAATATCCTAACAAAGAAGGGGGAGAAGAAGTACATCTAAGATGTCTACTTTGTCTCCGGTCTTAAGCATAATCTCATAAGCATTGGACAACTCATGCGAAAGGGCTACAATGTCTTTTTCAAAAATAATGTGTGCACAATTTTGGATATGCCTCCAAGCAGACAGTTGATTGCAAAGGTTCAGATGGCAAACAATAGAATGTTTTCCCTAAAGATAAGAACATATTCGAAAGAAGAAGGTGCACAAGAACAACTATCAATGACCTCACAAGAGGATGGAAGAAAAGATGCAGCTGTCACACAAGTGAACTATCAAGTAGAGGTCAAAGATGAAAATTGGTTATGGAATTTGAGATTTGGACATCTCAACTTTGGAGATTCAAAATTTCAAGAGGTTTGAATTTGCTACATAGGAAAGGCATCGTGAAGGGATTACCACTCATAGAAAAATGAGACAGCCTATGTGAAGGATGTATCTTGGGTAAGCAACATAGAGAGACGTTTCCAATATGAAAGTCAATAAGGGAAAATGCACCTTTGGAGATTTTCAACTCAGATTTATGTGGCCCAATGCAGACACCATCAATTAGTGGCAACCATTAATTATTGACCTTCATAGATGACTACATAAAGAAGACATGGGTATATCTGCTTAAACAGAAAATTGAAGTGTTTAAGCACTTTTGCCAATACAAAGCTCTTTTTTAGAATTAAAGTGGATACTACATCAAAGTCCTTAGGACTGACAGAGGAGGGCGAATACATCTCAAATGATTTCCTACGATTTTGCAGGGAGCATGGAATTCACAAGCAACTTACAACAAGATATACATCTCAGCAAAATGGTGTAGTGGTGTAATATTCCTAACCCAGAATATTCCTCAAACCCCAGCAAAAACTCGAACCAAATATGTGAAAATGATATAATAACCCAAAAGTGATAAAATAACAGTGGAACAACATATAATAATGTAAACCGGAAATATAAGCAGATACACAAGAAACGCAGCGAGAAATGCTAAGCCATTTTATTATATTGAGCAATAAATGAGTACAAGAGGTGATTAGACAGATGGCACCTTGACTTGCACAAGGAAAGTGAAGAAATACTCTCAGAATGACAAGAATGGCCTCTCTGCGTGGATGCTGTTGTTGTGCTGCTGCTGCTAGAAAACAAATGATAACTTGGGGCTGCTTCCCTCCTCGGAAAAAGCTGAAACTCTGGATTCGGGCTCTACTCAAGAAACCCAAAAAGCTTTCCTGGAATGGCTCACCCTCAAAAAACACCCTCTTGGGGTTTTGCACAGTTCATCAATACCCTGTGCTGCCACTGAAGAAAACCCCTCTAAACTCTGCCTGAAACATGGCCTGAAACCCTGCCAAAAACCCTCCAATGAGACAAGAGCTGGACCCCTACTCAATCTCCCAGCATAAATCCACCTACAAAACCCCAATCCAGCACTACAACCAAAAAGAAATGCGTCCCTCTCCAAGTACTGCGCAGTCCTCCAAAATGCTGATGAAAATGCTGTTGAAATGCTGATAAAACTACTACTGAAATACTGATGGAAATACCTTGCCCGAGCAGGCACTCGAAGTCCCCCGGGGCTAAGGGTGAGATCTCTGAACGAAGACACTCAATGCAATAAACAGTGCTGCAGACCAGCTAAATAGCTAGCGTGCTCAGAAGTCGAAATGACTAGCTCAAAATGCACATAACTGAATGATCAAAATGAGGGGGCTCCTCTCTCTTTTATAGCCTTTGCCTCTCTCAATCCCAAGGCTCACCTCTTCCTACATGATTCTCCTCTTGCCATGTGTTCCTTCCCTCCTGCGCAATCTCTCCATGTGTCTGTGTGGGCTCCATTTCTACGTCCCCCTTTGGCCCCTTTGGCTCCCCTTTAAGTCACAACGTTTTGGAATTTGGAAGTGACATTTTATTCTAAAAGTGAGTTATGTCCCCTGTCCTCACTTTTTTATTTATAAATAACTACAGAAGGCAAAAATTGAGCAAAATCGAATATTCTAGTTAGCCATGGCTAATTAGGAATATTACAGTCTCCCCCGGCAAAATGTTGCTTGTCCTCAAGCAACTGAAGTGATGGATGCTGCAAGATCTTCTCATTCTCCCAAGTGGCATCCTCATCCGGAAAATTCTTCCACCTCACCAAGAATTCCCGGACCATCTTGTTTTGTAGCTGCCTCTCCCTGGTATCAATGTTAGCCTCCGGCTGCAATACCAAATGCCCCTCGTCATCCATGGGTGGTAGCTCATCTGTCACTATCACCTGCTGCCCCAATGCCTTTTTTAGGCACGATACATGAAAAATGTTATGAATTCTACTGCCTTTGGGTAGCTCCAACTCATATGCAACCTATCCAACCTTGCGGATCACCCTCTATGGCCCATAAAAACGGAGCTTGAGCTTCTCAGCCCCCTTCTGCTTTAGTGACGACTGTTAGTATGGCTGTAATCATAAGTAGACCATGTCCCCCACCTTGAACTATCTTAGGAAGACCATGTAGCCTGAAGATCCCTCTGAAGAATAGCTCGGCCACTTATGCTGCTATATAGTGTGTGGATATGGCAAAAAAGTGTGCGTACTTCGTCAATCGATCAACGACGAGAAAGATACAATCCTTGCCCTCTACCATGGGCAACCCTATGATGAAGTCCATCGAAATACTCTCCCATTTCCCTCTGGAATGGGAAGAGGCTGCAATAATCCCACGGTATGGCTCATCTCTCCCTTGTTCCTCTGGCAAATATTGCACTCCCGGATGTGCTGGAGTACGTCCTCTTTGAGGCCCTTCCATGAGAAACCTCTCCCTAATGGTCCTGTAGGTTTTGGTAAACCCCTGATGTCCTACCAACTGTGGATCATGTGATGCCTCGAGTATCTTCTTCTTGAATTGAGACCCCTCAGTCAAGAAGATCCGGTCACTGTAATAGATGATCTCATCGACCACCCTGTACCTGTCATCTGCCACCTGCCCATCCAGAACCTCACATGCAAGCCTGTCCTTGGAGTACTCTACTAAGAGTCGAGCCCTCCATTCTGTATCCAAGCTCATAAGAGGCAACGTGGCTAGTCTACGTGATAGGGCATCTGCTACCATGTTGTTCTTACCCTTAACATACTCAATGTCAAAGTCATATGCTTGGATCTTGCTGATCCACTTCTGCGGCCTCTCCTGTAACTACTTCTACTCCAAAAAGAACTTGAGGCTGTTGTGATCAGTCCTCACCCTGAACTTGTTACCCACCAGATACTGTTGGTACTTAGCCAATGCATGCATGATGGCCAGCATCTCTTTGTCGTTTATAGAATACAACATCTCGTGCAGAAGGAGCTTCCGGCTCTCAAAGGCTATAGGGTGACCTCCCTGCATCAACACTATGTCGATCCCCTATCCCAACGCATCACACTCCAAAACCAAAGGCTGAATAAAATCTGGGAACACAAGCACTGGGCAGCTGCTCATAACCTCCTTGAGCCTATGAAAGGCTCGCTGCATTGTATATGACCAACTGAATGCCCCCTTCCTCGTCAAATCTGTCAAGGTTGTAGCAAGTTGCGAGAAACCTTTGACAAACTTCCGGTAGTAGGTACAAATGCCAATGAATCCTTGAAGTTCTGTCACATTTCTCGGCTCCGGCCATTCTTTGATGGCCCTATCTTCTCCTCGTGGACTCTCACTCCGTCCACTCCTATGTTGTGTCCTAGATACAACATCTCTGTCAACCCAAACTCACACTTGGAGAGTTTGGCATAGAACTGTTGCTCCTATAAGATATGCAATATCGTCTCAATGTGTTGGAGATGCTCCTCCCAAGTCCTGCTGTAAATGAGAATGTCATCAAAGAATACCAACACAAACTTCCTCAAGTGACTATGGAATATGTGATTCATGCAGGACTGAAATGTAGCGGGGGCATTGGTTAGCCCAAAAGGCATCATCAAGAACTCAAAGAGCCCATAGTGACACCTGAAGGCAGTCTTGGTAATGTCCTCCTCCTTCACGTGGATCTGATGGTACCCATATCTCAAATCAATCTTTGAGAAGAATCATGCTCCCCTCAACTCGTCCATCAACTCATCAATCCTGGGTATGGGGTACCTGTTCTTTAGGTTCTTCTTGATCAGGACCCTGTAGTCAATGCACATCCTCAATGTACCGTCCTTCTTCTTCACCAACACCATAGAAGAAGCAAAAGCACTCACACTCGGTCGAATGTGCCCAAGTGTCAGCAATTCCTGGATAGCCCGCTCAACCTCATCTAGATATGCCTTGGGGAGCCTATAGGGTGTGGTGATCACTTCCTGCATGCCCTTTTCAAGCTCGAAAATGTGCTCAAACCCCCAATATGGTAGCTGTCCTGGTGGAATCTCCCCAAACACTTTGGCATACCGATCAAGGATGGACTGTATCTCTGGATGTACCGTCTACCCTGTAGTCCCTACCTCTGATTCATGCAGTTCCACTGCCCACTCTATGTCTCCCTTCCGGAAGACTACCTCCATCCGATGAGCCAACACAGTCTAAGGCAGATATGTGTGTTGTCCCCATATCTTCTCATGCCTCCCTCTATTATCATCATCCCACTCCATCTCTAGTGTCTTCAAATCTATCGTGAACACCAAGTATCATGTTCGTGTCCGGGATATCAACCACAAAAACATGGTCAATCAATGTGTAAGTTCCCATCGTCGCTGAAATCTTTGGAACATAACGAGCACACGTCATGGTCTGATCTCCTATGACCAAGACTGAAAACCCATCGAAGCTCTTTGTCTGAATACCTCTCTGCTCAACCATCTATACATCGATGAAGTTGTGGGTTGCCCCATTGTCAACAAAAACTGATACGCGCTGGCCATGTACTGTCCCTCGTACGCGTAGTGTCAGATACTTTGGAACTCCTCGCAACGCTGCAAGGGCCCCTCCGGTGGGTGCAAAAGATGCACCACCTGCTCCTGGTGGTGGAGGTGGCAGAGGTCCCTGTATGGCATGGCTATCTCCCGCCTCCACATCCTCCTCATCATCCTCTTCTCCACTGCTCTCGGAGAAGACCTCAATAAAATGTGCTTTGCGAATAGCACAACTATGTCCTAGTGCCCATGGCTCCTTATAGGTGAAGCACAACCGCTTATTCTTCAGCTCCCTCCTAGCATCGTCGTCAAGCTGTGTTGAGCCTCAAACCTACACTTCTTTACACATCCTCCCAGTCTCTTTTTCCTATTCATTTTCCTATTTTGCCACTCATTCCCTCCATCAATTTGCTCAAATCGTTGTATTTTATGACTTTTTACATGGTTTTCTAATTATGTTAATGACTGTGTTTGGTTTAGAATTTTGGTCCAAGGTGTTGCGCTTCCGCAGCTCATACAAGGTTTACACAGGGTTTTCCACAGTTGATCCCGGTTTCCGCAGCCAACCCCGGATTCTGCAGCTGTTTTATTAAACGCTATGTTCCAGGTGTCCTCCGGGAAGAAGAGCCACATGGGCAAGTTCGTGGAACCAAGGACATGGTGTGTGTCCCTCCAGATCATCCAAACCAGTCATCCAAGCCCGTGGTCAACGAGGAGGCAACTTCGGTCAAAAAGAGGTCATTGGCGGTGGCACGACTATGCGTGTTCTGTTTTAGAGTGCATGAGGAATAGGTGGCATCGTCCTCAGTTATGAAAGTAGTGGGAGACATAATCCAACAGCGGATTGAATGCCCACGATGACCGTTGCCTAGATCCGAGGACATAGCAAGACTACATGTTTCAATTCAGCTGTTTGAATTACTTAGATTTCGTTAAGTTAGTTCACCTTCTGCAATTATAAATAAAGCGTCTTTGAACGCTGGACAAGTTAGTTGTTAGCAGCTATTTTTATACCTTTGAACTCCCACTGTATTTTCCTATTTTATGCGCAATACACGAGAAGACTGTTATTCCATTTACGCGTGTGATTGATCTTTGAAACTGCTGGAGTAAGTAGAGGGCCCCTGTTTACTAAAGGCCTGTACAGTGTTTTTTAGTTTCTCGCATTTCGTTTTCTTATTTCATGTATATAATGCCTTTAATTGCTATGTCTTAGATAGCTGTACATACATTTCAATTTCTGCTTGTTTACATTTATGCTCTTTTTCATGACTGATCAGTGTGTTATGCAGGTTTCTTAGGCGTGCCCGGGAAAATTTTATGCTTTTCTTTTGCACAACTAGTGACATGTGTGATCATCTTGTCTATGTTGTTGGCCTTCTTTGTTTTGCAGCCTTTATTTCATCATTATCATTTAGTCAATTTGCATATTTGTTTTTTTTTGTTTGTAGATATCAAGTTGTTTATCTATTGATGGTCTCTTCTTTATAACTTAATATCTTTATTGAGGACCAAAACATCACTTAATGCAGCTTGGTTTAGTTGTTCAGAAACTCACAATTGCTTGACTTGTTTTTAATTGTTTATCACATGATATATTCAGTTAAAAGGCAAGAGGTTAAGAAGAAGTTAAAGTATTTGTGACTAGTCTTTCTTTTAGATAGATTTACTTTAGTTTCACATTGCTTTGTTGTTATTTGACATAGATTTCATTTGCATTTCCTTGCAGCAACAGAGGCACTGGGCCAATGTCATTAGTCTTTTATTTGATGCCTTTACTTTCCTTTAAGCATTGGTTTCATTTCAAGCTTTCTTGTAGAGTACGTTTAAGCTGTAAAAAGTGCATCACAATCTCACACACTTCACTCACTTGATTTTGAGTTTTAAGAAGCACATCACCATCTCACACACTTCACTCACTTTATTTCGTCACACCACATTAGGAGAGATATACTTAAAAACAACCCTAAAAAGTTAAAAACGACAAAATCTCAAGAAATAGTTGCCTAAGTAGCTACAGTACACCTCACTTCATCAGCTTACGAGCCCCAGGTTGACATTTAAAAGTTGCAATTTAGACATCACTAAATTGACCAAACATTTTTGGCGCCGTTGTTGGG
>APFE030452697.1:5368-36989 GCA_000404065.3 Pinus taeda | reverse complement strand
TATGGCTTGTGGAGTGTTCTCCTTCCTTAAGGAGTGAATGTATGGTGTTGCCCTACCGTAAGGGTTTGATAATAAAGATTCATTTCTATCTATTTCTTGGGTTTATTTGTATTATCTTATACTTTCTTATCAGTTCTATAATATTCTTGGGTTAGATATACAACATAACACATAAGAGAAACTAAATAACAGAGGAAGAAGTAGTGCGAAGACACATTACCACAAGAATCACACAGAATGCTGCAAAACGCTAGTTCATTTCCTTGCCAAACTGCATAAGTGATTTACAATGAAGCTCAAAGCATTCGCAAGAGTCCAACCTTTATAAATGACTAAGAAAGTACATAATATAGGCATCAAGTTCTGGACCAAAATACTTCGTATGTCTGGTCTGGCGGAGACAGGGATTTGAACCCGTGACCACCTATGATAGCCATCAGGGGTCAAATCCATGAGAAGCGGGGTGGTTTCAACCATATCTAAACTAAGAACAGGAATATAGGCAGTGGAACAACTTGCCTCTAAAACCATGGAAACTGATTCATTCAACCCCAAACCACTTCCAGCTTTTGTATCTACCATCTCAAGTTATTTTTCATCAAATTTAAATCATATGACATAATTTACCATGACAAATTTACTAAGGAGAAGAGAAAAATTCAACTGGTAGTCAAACTAGGTGAAATTATGAGTTTTTGTCAAAATTGACAAAAATTTGCCTGATGCACAGCGCTAGCCTGATGCGCAACACCTGTGTAATTTAACGCTGGTGAAAATTGTCGGATGTGCAACTCCCCTCTAATGCGCAGCGCTGACCCTCTTATGCATAGTGTGAGACAAACTTGTTGCAAATTTCGAGTTTTATTCCTCTTTTGCTCAATTTCCCTCCAAAATGCTATTTTGTCTCTCTATTTGAATTTTTTCACAATGAAAGGAGTAGCTAGCATGAATTTTCTTTATATATGATGCATTTTAATTTCTCTCAATTGCAAACCCACTTTTATAAAGTCTTAGTCACTTTTTCTTAAAAACTTTGTTTTTCATCTGAAATTTGACTTTTTCTTGACTATTAGATGGACTGAAGCCTTGATGCTTTTGTTTTTGCAGTGGCAGGAGTTGGAAAGGTGACCAAGAACAGCTGCTGAGCTTATTACATATAGAAACACTTAAATTACATGAAATTTTTACAAAAAATAGAAAAACTCTATTTTCACCTCAAAATAGAGTTTTGAGGTAAAAAAGATTTATTGACCATATCAAAAGTAAATTTATGATTTTGTGAACTCATTTATCTTCCTCATGTGCCTGTTGACCTCTTTATTAAATTTTGGATGACCATGATGACAAACCCTAGAGCTAGTGAAACTAAACCCTAAAACTGAGTGAAATGAACTGAAATGACTATAAATGACTGAAAATAGGTTTCGAACAAGCCAGTAGGTATATGCATGAGGGAAACTGAAATGAAACCAATACCATTAGTTGATCAGTGGCTTAATGGAATGAAGTTGATCGAATGAGACACCTAATATGCATGCAAACAACAATTTGATCACCAATGGAAGCGTGAAGACACTAACACTAACAAAAAGATTAAAATTATCAGAGGATTTTTTAAAACTAAGTTACATTATTATAAAGTTCCAGGTTTTCGATATATGAAAAATTATAATGTGAATGAGGAACGGAGGTGAGGTAAAGGAAAGTGAAACCTATGTAGATTGGATTTTTTTCATTAAAAAGTATGCAAATTTGGTAATTTAGAAATATGATAAAATGAATTATAGTTATTTTCTAATTTTGAGATTCTAGGTATGGGAATTGAAATAAATTATCGATATGTTTGAAACATAAAATTTGAATTGTTCTACAATTTGGCTATGGTGATTTTGTAATAGTATTACTGAAAAAAAAAATTAACTAAGAATTAATATTTACAATCAATTACTAATTTATTTATAAAAGTGAAAATAATATACTTTTGTACATTTTTTTAACCAAGGCCGTAAAAATTGTTGAACTTCGGATGAGAACTATATGTAAACCGTGTAACCAAATGAGATGAAATGAGTACCGATGAAAAGCTAGTGATATGTAGAAATCAACGAAGCAATCAAAATAGAAATTCGATGAAAATGAGAAATTGGCAAAATTTTAGGACGCTTAACTAAATAAAAAATATTAAAAGGCGATTTAGCCAAACAATTATGGAAAGCATCCCCATTATTTGAAATAAATATGTGAACAATGGGGGTGTTGAGTTTTCACTTCAACATTGGCGACAGATGGGGAAAAACCAATTATCTCTCAGTAAAAGATGACAAACTTTAATTTACCCAAAGGTTAAAAATAATGGATTCCATGAAACCGTCCCACATTAATGAGTTAAGTATTATAAGTTTGAAAATATTAGTACCAAAAGTAGACTAAATTTAGAATCATGAATCCAAATTTTTGGAAAATTTTATTTGAATATTACCTCGTGTAAAAAAATAGAAGGTATAGATTGGAGTCTTCTGGTAAGGCATATACCCATCATTATGAATGGTCTCTAACATCACTTCACTGCCAGTGAGCTTGAATAGTATTCTGATGAAGTTGTTTTGCATGTCGTATAAGCATAGCCTTGTTGTGAGCACGCGTACATAGCCCCAAATGGTTTACATGTATTTCCCATGCTTCCTCTTTTAATCACCCTTTTGATAACTGCATTTACGAGCTTTTAGTTTATGGTGTATCTGAGTGAAAGAGGTAGGATGGTAATAGAGATTTATGTTAATGGATATAATATTATCATAATGTTGACTACATATTTTTCCTCGCGACTATAAATTAGAGGATTTTTATATAAAGTGGAGGGATGGGATGGGTCCATGTGGTTAAAATTGGATCGGTTATTTCATTTAAATGGTAAACTATATCACTTAGAAAGGAGGTGTGCTCCTCCATGAAAAATATTTTAAGGAAAGTGGGCTTCATAATTCCATAAAGATATACCTTTAATGATAAATGAAATTTATTGAAATAGATAGAGTAAAGATTTACCATGTATGCCAACTATTGTTGCATGATGATAAGGCCTTCCACATAAATCATGGTAGATTCACCAAAATCAAGCCAAAGCTGCAAGAAAAAGGAAAATAATTCCAAATTCAAGTGAAAAAGAAATCAACAAACACTAAAAAATGTAAAAATAAGGAAAGATAAAGATAAAAGAAAAATCCCAAATTTAAAGAACCAACTCCAACAAGATTAAATATAAAATGTCTCAACAAATGAATAAAAGAAGAAAATTATGTGTGTTTGTCTTTTGTTGGGAAACTAATAAATTTTATCATATGGAGTTATAAGTGATTAGGATTCTGAAATTAAAGGGTGAATAACAATGATGAGAGAGAGTAAGCTAACTGAGAAGTCTCTACCTGTTGCAAAATTTCTTGTTTCAACGGAAATCTTTCATAAAAACATCTTAACCATTTTTTTGATTAAAAAGATGCTCAAGAAATAGACTAAAGGTTCTGAAAATCCCTATTTTAGCTGATTTGATGAGGATCATTATGTTTCTCCAAAAATAAAACCAAACAAAGGAGAACTAGTGCCGAATCTAAGGTGTGCAGTACTTCTTTAATTCCTGCAAAACAAGTTTAATATTAGGAAAAACTAAAAATGATAGTGAAAAAATTATATAAAGAAGAGGGAAAGGATAATCGTGGACATATGAATATTACCATTGGAGAAAAATATCATTCTTGAACACAACATAACTTCTCTTTTTGATTAGAATTAAAAATGTAAATAAGTTTCGTTGAGTGTATTTTTCATTGGCCCAAAGCCATAATCAAAATTAAAGCAAGTATTACTAGAAGAAAAAAGTGAATCATGTTCAAGGAATCGAAAGTGGACCAAATCCATACAAAATGAGAATGATGATGTGGTTTTGCAGTGATGATTCTGCTCCTAATGTTTCAAATTTTATATTCACTCCATGATTCCCATGAATTATCATGAATCAAAACCATGTCCAAAACAGTGTAATGCATATGGGTAGATGGAGAGGTCTTGTGATTTAAAATTCTAAATACAGAGTGATATATTGAAAATCAAATACAAGAGAAATAAAATATGATTTAGCCGTGATCCATTACCTTTACATGTTCCAAATTCCTTACCAATTGCTACATTATCATAGTGACTGCTCAAGAGTGCCTTGAAAAGAAAATGAAGATGGACACTAAAAAATGGCTAAGATAATGAAATGTGCATCCAATAGTGAGACAAAGCTAGAAACATAAACAAACCACAAGTGATTAAACTTCTATTAGCCAGGAAGGTTGTTGATAACAGGAATTAATCAAAGACCTACAAGGATACTTAACTCGATATTACGAACTTCCAAGGTTTCGAGAGAATCAAAGAAAATTGTAATTGTTCAAGGTTTCCAAAAAATTCTTAATGGGAAAAACTCTGATAAACAAAGACCTTGCTTCATAATGTTTTTGGTGACATTCATTTTTGGAAGTTTAATTAAATTTGAACTCTCATATAAGAAGTCTCAATATTTACAATATTAAAGGGAAGCAATATCTAAGAACCAAAGTTTTTCATAATGGCTATAAACAAATCTTACGATGTCAAATATGCCCCATAGAGAATGGATTTTAATGTATAACATGGGAATATTATATATTTGGAATTCAACTATTAGAGGTAATATATGTCATAAATTTTTTATAAAATGGCTCTTATTGATTTTTTTTTTATAAGAAAATAACAACAACACCTAAATTTATTTATAAAAAAATGCTTTCGAGCAAGGGAGTTAGGCATTTAATAAATATGAGAATAAATTCATTGTCAAAGATCTTGAAAACCTTTCTGAAACAAAGATCAACTTACAAGGCTTTAAGACCACAGGATTCAAGTGAAGACAGTGAAATACGGGCCATTTCTTTTGCTAAGTTTAATGGATGTCATAGTGTCGGAAAAGGAAATTTGGATCTCGAAGAGGTCAATTTAGGAATCTATTTTTTAAATGCTTCTAATACCATACAAATCAAAGAGTCTGGTAAGCTAGAAAATCCAATATTTTGAGGAAAGAGCTTAGAAAAATGAAAAGGAGAGGATCAAGATTCCAATATTCACCAATTAGAGGCTTTTATTCATGTTAAAAGAAATGATTTTGAATAAAAGGAAAACAATATGAACGAGTGTGATGAAATGGTTCAACTCAACTCATAAATTGTAAGATTCAGAATGGGAAAATATAAAATGATGGGTAGGATTATTTTCTGACTTGCTACAAGATTTTGGAGAAAATTTCCATCGCATGGGCCTTCTTTAATTTAAAATGCGAGAATAAGTAGACACACGAAAAATTTGAACAACGAATGGCTAAGCGTTCAATTTCAGCTACATTAATGATTTTTAGCTCATCTCATATATTTGTGAAGCAAGGAAATATGAAAAGAAGAAAGAACATGAAATACCCATATTTTCTTTTTTGTTGAAAAAAGAAAATACTTCCCTGAACATGTTGTGGATTGTAGAGGGATTACTTATTGTTGTATTTTAAAGACAAATGAATTTGTTTGTACACATCAAAACTAATGAGGGCTTGCAAAAAGAGGTAAAATGGAAATAAGAGATAAACTAATGAAGATACAAAACTAGAAGCAAATGAAAATGAATATACTTATGCACACATGAAAGAGTCAGTTTGTAAGTTTATCTCATGAATCTTCAATTTCTCCCATGCATTTTCATTAGTTCAAAATCATATTTTTATTCAATTTAAATTAGCTACTATGTAATGAGCAATTTTCATCTATTTCCCATTTAAATTGAACAAACTATGGTAAAAATGACGATAAGAAATGTTTGTGAATTTAGTGAAAATTGGTATGTTCAGCTGTAATGATTCTTTGAAATTTCATCATTTATGATTTTAAAAAAGAAGAAGCAATTTTAATCTTATGATGATTTTTTTTGAAGAAGGGTAATCAAGAGCATCACACATGTGTATTATCCAAAGTTCTCTAAGCTACTTTTGCCAAAAATGAAATGGATAACAGAGGAAACATTTGAGCCCATTAGTTGTTTATTAAAAATTAACAAATTAAACTGAAAAAAATAAAGAGATGAACTAAGAAACCAAATTAATCGTATTATTATTGTAACTAATTGAGAGCATATGACTAAGTATAGTCATAGTTCCAGTGAATCCATTCTTTCAGTTTTAATTCTCTACATACAAGAATGTCGAAATTCAGTAAAAAAAAACAAAGTGCAGCTAAATCATTAAAATAAAAGCTCAACCTACTATTTACTTCTAAACTTAATAATATAAAATTATTTAAGTAAGCCTTACCTTGAAATTCCTTCAAACAATTTCCTACAGGATCATAAAATTCAAGTTGTACTTCAATCGATGCTTGAAAGAGGCTAAGGAGAAGAGGAAATACCAGGGCAATGTTGAATGATATGTCTTTAACTATCATAGGTTGTAGTACAAAAAAAAATTATGCACAAAGGAAAATGCAATATTAGAAATCTTCTTTTTGATGAAATGTGGATAACAATGTAGAAGATGTTAAAAAATGAATCCATAGAGGTGAGGATAGTTTCTTAGATGGAGGAGGAAAGACCTGTTATAGAGTTTTTTTGAACCCAACGTTTTGGACTACCAAGTGAGTCCATCATGAGGGGATGCGTCAATAGATATTCTCCAGATCTTAATGATATATCCAGGAGCTAGATTTAGGCTATATATATAGGATATTAAAGAAAAGAAGTAAGAAAATAGTTCTACTCGATTTTCATTTAATTAATTAATTAATTAATATTAATAAAAATTGTTAATTATATTGAGACATGATTATTATATTTTAATAAGTAATAAATAGGTTAAAATTAATCATTTAATTGTAGTTACATGTTTGTAATTTTTAAATATTGGTTAATCGATTAATTAAATATATAATTGAACTGATTAATAATAAAAGAGTATAGTAATTAATTTTATTAATATTCTTTATTAATATGATTAATTTATTTATTATTCACTGGTAGTGTGATAATTAATAATTTTTAGTGTCCGATTTAATTTTATGTTATTCTTAATGAATAATTTTTAATAATTGAATAATTACTTTAAAATTTTAACTACTAATCAACTTGTATAATGAATTAAAAAATTATAATTTAATGCTAATTTTAAAGTCTAAATTATGTAATTCAAAATATTATATTATTTACTTGATAAATTTATTTAATTTTTAATTAATAAATCCTAATAGATTTGGTGAGTTAATGCTATAATATTATCTATCATTCCTAGAGATAATTTTCATTGTTTAATGTTATCAATTGATTATGTGTGAATTAATCACTACTAATTTATGCTTATGATGATGATGTTATGTGATTGATGTTTTTAATAGAGGAGGGAATAGGTTAATTTAAGGGATAAGGGTATTGCAAGCAGCAATGAACAAGATGAACTAAATAATGCAGTGATGACACAAAATAAAAGCAGCAAGAGCAGAATCACCGGATCTCTAAATCTCTCTAGAACACGGTTGACTCCGACTCATTCCAGCTCCTCGTCTCTTGTCATCACAATTCTGCCTGATGTGACAACAAACATTGGGCCTAATATATCCATTACTCCTAGAATTTATGGGGTGCCTAAAGTCCATAAACCTGACATACCCCTCAGACCTATAGTTAATACCATAGGTTCCCCTACTTAACTTCTCGCCAAATACCTAGCCAAGAAACTTAGACTCCTCTATGGTAATACCCCTTCTTATATTAAAGACTCTTATTCTATTGTTCAATGGATTAATAACATAGAAATGAAAGACGAAGATCTTATGGTTAGCTTTGGCATTGTATCCCTTTATACCATGATTCCTATTGATGAAGCTATTGAGATCAAGAGAAACATCACTGATAAAGGAATTGTGGACCTTTTGGAGCTATGCTTGAGATCCTCTTACTACAGTTTCAAAGGAAATATTTATGAACAAACTCATGGTGTGGCTATGGGCTCTCCTCTCTCCCCCATAATTTCCAACATCTTTATGGAGCACCTTGAATAAAATGCTCTTAGGTCATTTCCATACACCCCTGCTGAATGGAAAAGGTTTGTAGATGACATATTTTCCAAGTGGAGTTATGGAAAGGAAAAACTTGACCTATTCCTCAATCATCTAAATAGCCCATCTGACTATATAAAATTCACTATTGGATATCCTACTAACTAAAAGAGATCGGTCTCATGGTTTTCGAATCTATAGAAAGAAAACCCATATAGAAAGATATCTTCATGCAAATTCCCATCACCACCCTAAACAGAAGATTGACATAATTAGGACCCTAACCACTAGGGAGGCTAGAATATCTGATCATGACCATTTAAATGATGAACCCAACCATCTACACAAAGTGTTTGATCTAAATGGCTACAATAGAAATACCATTAAGAAAGCCATGCACCTATCTCTAATCAATAATAACAAGGACATGAAAAATCAAAATTTATCAACTCCTAAGGTCCCCCTGCCATTCATAAAAGGCACCAATGATAAAATTACTAAAATTCTTAATAAACATAACATCAATCTAGCATTCACCCCTACTAACACCATTAGTCAATTAATCAACTCAGTCAAGATCCCATAAACCCTAATCTTCAAAAAGGTGTTTATGTCATTCCTTTCTCATGCGGTAAGGAATATATAGGTGAAAAGGTATATCTCTTGATATTAGGATTAAAGAACACACGACTGACTTAAGAAGAGATATGACCTCTAAATCATCCTTAGCAGAACATGTTCACTCTTCCTCTCATTACATCTGCATGGAAGACGTGAAATTGGTTAGAAAAGAGGACCACTATCTTAGAAGCCATAGAAATAGAAAAAACGAAGAACAGTTAGGACCGGGGCGATGGATTAAAACTAAGTAACCCATGGAAACCCTTACTTGAAAATCTCAAAAATCAGTAATTAACCCTTATCCCTTAAATTAACCTATTCCCTCCTCTCTTACAAACATCAATCACATAACATCATCATCATAAACATAAATTAGTAGTGATTAATTCTCACATAATCAATTGATAGCATTAAACAATGAAAATTATCTCTAGGAATGATAGATAATATTATAGCATTAACTCATCAAATCTATTAGGATTTATTAATTAAAAATTAAATAAATTTATTAAGTAAATAAAATCAATAAATAATTAAACATGAAATAAATACATAAAATTAGAGACATATTAACAAATAATAAATAATTAAAATTAAATTAATTAATTTTAATTAATCGGACAAATTAGATGGTAATTAAAAAATATTAATAAAAGTAATTAATCAAATTATGAAAAAAATTAATTTTACAGTAAAGAAAAAACATAAACAATTAAATCAACAAACTAAAATTATTAATTAATCAAACTGACAAGTGAATAATACAATAAATTAATAAACATGTTAACAAAGAATAATTAATAAAATTAATTAATATATCAATCAAATTAATAAATAAATTAATAAATCAATTAATAAATCAATTAAACCAAACTATTTAAAATAAAAGTAATAAACATAGTAACTAAAATAGCAAAATCAATTAAGTATAAACCTATTAATTACTTAATAATAATAATAATATCAATATTAATAATGAATAAATAATTAAACAAATAAAATAACAATTAATTAAATTAATTAATTAATTAAATAAATGAAAATCTTGATGACCTATTCTCTTACATATTTTCTTTAAGATCCTATATATATAACCTAAATCTAGCTCCTGGATACATCATTAAGATCTCGAGAATATCTATTGATGAATCCCCTAATGATGGATTCACTTGGTAGTCCGAAATATTGGGTTCACAAAACTCTATAACAGGTCATTCCTCCTCTATCTAAAAAATGTAGAAGATTTCAAAAGGTATTACATCGATGGTGAGAATACAATAGTGGGCTTTTGAATTTCAACATTTGTGAAAAACTATTTTAAAAATTAGAAACCAAATGGCCACACATAATCATAAAATAAAATCTCAAAATAATGATTAGCCAATGCTCATGATTGAAATTTTGAAATCGATTTTCATATATTTTGATTGATGCACCTGATGAGCACTAGAATTTTGATTTTCAAAATTCAATCACAATATTCCTAGAAAATAAAAGATAAAATTTGAAAAAGAAAGAAACTAAAAGTGGGAAAATGAGAGAAAGAGAAACTATGATGTACATTTATGTTACAGATAATAGTACAACATAGTGGGAGTTTGTTCGTGAACATTTCATTTCCATGAGTGATTATAAAATTAAAGTTATTTTTGTCTTCATTCACTTGCAGAGATGGGAGAATTTGAAGATTATGATCACAAAAAGGTATTTCATGATCGTAGGAATCATAAATTTGGTTAGATTCATGATTTCTAAAATCATCATCATGGTGGAATGGTGAAGAATTAAATGACACATTTAAACTAGCATCCTTTCCATCTTCAAAACCATATTCACTTAAATAATGGAGTCCATTAAAATAGCTTTTAAAGAAGAATACTAGCATGATTCAAGTTTTCAACATCATGAAATATTTCATTAGTATATTCTTTTCCTAAATCAGAATCAGATATGGAAGCCATGCTAGAGAATTTTCATAATTGTAAACAAATAAATTTTCTCAATCCCTCTCAAAACTTATTAATAATTGGTAAATGATAAATCCTTCATCTTTTCAACTATTATCCATGACGAAAATGGTAGTAGGATTATAATTTAACTAATTACCAAACAAATCAAGAGACAAAGAAAATTGAGATTTTGATTTTAGAAACCTATAAATTTCCTTGTTAGAAGAATGTTTCTCATACCCAAAAATGTGCGCTTTTGGATCTTCTTGATTTGCCTGATGGAAAGGTTCAGGATGTTGATCTACATCATCATTGCTAGAAGAATTGGATTTTCCAACGTCAAGAAGAATATCAGGAGAAAAATATTGAGTGCTACTAATCACTGATTGTAATTGCTCATTCTTAGTAGCGTTATCAATTTGGTAAGAGTCATTTTTCTCTTGAAATCATTCACTGGAAATTCTAGATTCGTGAAGAGGATCATTATTAATGGTTTGAGCAACACAATCTTCAATATAAATACATGAATTTTCTGATTCTTGATAAGGAATATAAGGGCAAGATATAAAATGTGTAAACTGACCCATTAAGTGAAATCGAGGAGGAAAATAATTGTACTGAAGTTGCAATAATTAATTTAAATCTAATTATGAAATAATCTAAAGATTCATCTTCCATCCTACGTAATTATTCCAATTCGCCACACTCCTTTTCATAGTCATATTGTTGAAAAGCATGAAGGAAAACTTGCGAAAACGTGTCCCAACTATGTACAAAGGAAACAAGAAGAGATAAACACCAATATTTGGCTTTTCCTGTCAAAGTAAGAGTGAATATCATCTAAATATTATCTTCATCGATTTCGATATTATTGGAACTTAAAATAAACTGAAGGGGATGATCAAAAGTAAAATTCTTACCATTATATTTTACCTGAGACAAGGTCTAAACTGCTTCTATTGGAGTAGTAGTTAGATGAGGTCAAATAACACAACTCGAAGGAGGTTTTCTACATGGAACCATAGAAATAAGATAAAAGTATAAGATATCCAAAGAAAATAATTTACTATGGCCTTCCTTCTATTGCCAAAAATGTTGATGGCCCAAAATGACCATTCAACATGTTAAGGGAGAACACCAAATTAGGAACTCAAAGAAGCTCCTTTTCCTTTCAGAATGGTGGTTCCAACTGGTTAAAATAGTTCTCATTACCATCCATTTATCTCTAATGTCTTAAAGTATGTCTCTTACTTACCAATAGAGAAGAGAAAGTAGATGAGCCTTCTTACTAAGCTTAGGCAAGAAGTTGATCCTAAAGCTGATCTAGGGTTGTGCCAACGCACAATTGTAGTTTACCTCTTTGATAAAAGGACTTCTAGAATTGCATTGATTAATCTAAATGAAAGCTAATACTAGGACGAAAGCAACAAGAGATAAATCCTAGGCATATCTCGATTAGGAAAAGATAGATCTAACCCAATCAAGAGTAAAGTAATTAAATGATTGGGATTTTAACATGTCTGGTTTTAGGTGAATATCTATCTAATGCAATAATTCTAATAGCTAATATTATATTTACCAAAACATGCTTTTTTCAGAGACCTATTAACCATGAATAATTAACCAATAACATTAGCAAATAATCCATTTGAAGTCCATGGTAATCAAATTGAATTTAGATAGCAGATTTTGAGTAAAACATTACTTAGAAAAATTGATCTAAGTATAAGATAAAAAGAGAAAATTAACAAAATATCTACAAAGCTAATGAAATATATCTAATTCAAAAGAACTTCATCTTCATATCAAACAATAATCCTTAAAATGAAAAGCAAAATACACAGATTTGTCATTAAAAATATGAAACTTGCATTAAAAATAATAATATTTAATCTTGCATTAAAAATAATAATATTTAAACTTGCATTAAAAATAATAATATTTAAACTTGCATTAAAACTTGATCCCTGCGTTGATTTCCTTGAATTGATCTCCAACAATCTTTCTAAAATCATAAGCCTCGCCATTAAAAGAAAGTGTTGAAATAGTGATGGTTTTAGGTCAATATCTAGCTAATGAAATAATTCTAATAGCTAATCTTATATTTACCAAAACATGTTTTGTTCAAAGACCTATTAAAGATGAATAATTAACCAATAACATTAGGAAATAATTCATTTGATATCAATGGTAATTAAATTCGATTTAGATACTAGATTTTTGAGTAAAAATTTACTTAGAAAATTGATCTCATTATAAGATAAAAAGAGAAAATTAACAACATATCTACAAAGATGATGAAATATATAGCTAATTCAAAAGAACTTCATCTTCACATTAAGCAATAATCCTTAACATGAAAAGAAAAATACACAGATCTGTCACTAAAAATATGAAACTTGCATTAAAAATAATAATATTTAAACTTGCATTAAAACTTCATCTCTGTGTTGTTTTCCTTGAATTGATCTCCAACAATCTTTCTCAAATCATAAGTGTCACCATTAAAAGAAAGAGTTGAAATAGTGCAAACTATGCTCTAGATACATTGACTAGAATTGAAAAAGGAAAATCCCAATAACTTAGATCTGAGTTTTCTCCCCTCATCTAAACCTAAATTATCTCTTACAATAGTGCTTCACAATTCCTTAGATGCAGAGAAGAAGAACCCTTTTTCCACTCTATAAACCACTATTTATAATTAGAAAAATGAATTCCAAATAGAAGAGATGTTGAAGAACAAATTTGCTCCAGCAATTTTCATTGGTCAAATTTCTTTTTCTTCTCTTATTGGAGGAATTCTATTGTTTGAAGTCTTCTCGTCCCCATCTCATCAACTGTTCTCCTACGAAAACCCAATCAAAATTAGATTAAAATGCCAATCAAAATAAAGAATACCTTCTCATCCTCACCTCCTCAATTGTTCTCCTACAAAAACCCAATTAATTTTAGATTAAAATCCATAGCAAAATAAAAAATACCAAATCTGGAAAAGAAATATCTACAATCAATTTTTATTTAAAATAAAAATAAAGAATTGGACTTTCCATTGATCATTGTAGATATCTTATTAGTCAAAGAGAACATAATCAAATTGATTTGCAATCAATAGATTCTTTGAGCAAATGAAAAGTGCAAAAATTAAACTCAAAAAATTAGTTTTAGCTACAAATTCGGTTCTTAATTTTCTACTAAATTTTACACTCATTTACTCACCAAATCTAGTCGCACAACCACCTAGGAAATATTCTCATGATTTTATCTAAGGAGCCATTGTGGGCTTGATTTGGCCAAGTAAGACTTAACTTATGAGCTCCCAAAGTTGAAGAGTCAAAATTGCCACAATTCTAGAAAAATTGCTATAAGACAAAATTACAAAAAAATAATTAAAAATCTTAGTTCTAATCCTAATTAAGTGTTACTTAATTGCAATTATTTATTAATTAAATATATTTAATTCAAACTATTAATTTCAATCATAATTACAATTAATTAACTAAACAACACTTAATTATCATTATAAGTTAATTAAGTTACAAATCATATAAACCGAATATTAATTATATATAAAATTTTAAATAAACTAAAATAATTTATTAATATTACCTTATATTAGAAATATAACATCAATAATAATAACCAACTACATAATACACAAACGAATAAACCATTCTTCTAAATTAACAAAACAATAAATCGTGGATATAATAGAAGCCACCGGAGGTTCTTATCTAATGTTATATCGTATTTTTTTAAGGCCATCAGAGGTCACTTTATCATAGATTTCTTATATCATATTATATGAGATTTTTTAAACACCAACATGAATCGGCCATCAACTTTTTAAAATATCATGAGTTTTTATTACAGCTCGATGTAATTGTTACGATATCTCGGGGCCCGAGAAATGAAATGTTATGCCATTGCGGTTTGTACGTATGGGCCCGGTGACGACATAGGTATATAAGAGATAAAGTTATATCGTAAGAGTTTTTTTTTTAAAGAGCCCGAGGTAGCATAGCTCTGAGGTCTAATATATTAAACATTACGTAACACCAAACTTCTCCGACTATAGATCGCGAAGCTAAGACACCAATGTCCCAAGAATCAGAAGAGATGAAGGAGATGCAAGCCAAAGGAAGTTGGAAGACCGTAGAGAAAAGAAAGAAAGCTACAACACCAATCTCGCCAAGAAAGACGAGAAGCCAGACAAGTAAAAATTAAAAAAATTGTAGGTCCGATAGACCAATTTGGTCTCAGTGGACGTTAACCACCATCATCATCATCATCAACAAGCATATCGGATATTGAAAGGGAAAATTATGGGATGTACTTTTAAAACTAAGTTATTGTATTATAAACTTACAGGATTCTGATATATGAATAAGTATAGTCTGAAGGACGAAAGGGGTGAGGTAAAGTGAAAAGAAGTTAAATAAAGTGGATTTTTTCATTATAAATTAGGTAATTTAAAAATCTTACAAAATTAATTTTGTAATTTTAACATTTCAGGTTTTGTAATTTATTTTAAAATTGGGAATTATAATAAATTATAAAAGTACATAATTTTAATTGTTTTACAATTTAGTTGTTAGAAATTTTATAGGATTATTAGAAAAATTAAAATTAATTAGGAATTAATATTTACTATCAATTATTAATTTATTTAAAAAAAATAAAATAATATATATTTAAGTACATTTTTTATTAGAGATGGTAAAAATGATGAATTTTGGATGAGGACTATTTGCAAACAGTGTAACCAAATGATGATAAACAAGACCCAATGGAACTCAACAAAATGGTCAAAGTAGAAATCCAATGAAAAAAAAATTTGAAATTTTGTAGGACACATAACTTAATGAAAAATAATAAAAGGTGGCTTAACCAAAAAGTTATTCAAAGATTCCCCATTATTTGAAATAAATAAGTCAAAAATAGAGGTGTTGAGTTTTCACTTCAAAACAACCATATAAAGTTTTCAAAATTTATAAGGATTTTTCCAAATGGCTAAAACAGAAAAGGCTAAATTTTCCTGTTTCATATTAGAACCATAATGTGAAACCCATATAATTATAGTACAATACCAATAAAATTATACAACTTAGAATTATATCCAAATATTTTGAACTATATACAATCAAAATATAAATATAATCAATGAGAAATAACTAATAGCGATAACATATATAACATAACTCATAGTAATTTAATTATACAAACAAATAAAAATGCATAGAATCCAAATACATTTACATCTAATTAAGAAAACTAAAGGGGATACAATATGAAATATTTTCTAGCAAATTGCAGTGGGATTAAATATCGAACATGTGATAGATACATATATTCTTGAAATTTTAGTTGAAGCTATATAAATATCCATACAATCAAAATTTTAAAGTATTAGCATATAGACTCAGAGTATGTAAAATAAAACAATGGAAATATTTTTGACATTGATGTAGAGTATATAAAATGAAAATATTTATAATAACTCATAATATGACTGATAGCCTGCGACTCCATATCCATATATAATGGTGGAATCTCATCAACAAAATCCATATGGGGAGTAATTGCAAAATTAGTTCTAGACTCAAACAAATAACTACAATGGAATAGGGTTGGATCTCAAAACCCATACATCTATTTATTAGTTGAGTTATCAATATATGTTGGAAAATAACCAGGACATTTGTTATTTATTGATGGGACCACCCGACTCGTAACACACTTGTTGTACCAGGAATGATTTTCAATGTTTTGTTGGTTGATTTAATCACACGGAATGCTGACAAGCAAATATAATGCAATATAGACATGTTTGGGATTTTTGTTGATGAGCATCCAATGATATGTTTAATGTAAGGGTACTTGCCTTGAGGTTCGCATCTCCCACTCGGTTCTTGGGTTAGTCCCTTGTTTGATGGTTCTCGATCTTTTGTTGCCTTGCCATCGAGGGTTTCCTCTACAATGTTCTGGGAGGGTCGATGGGCAGCAATGCTGCAGGTCTTGATTGTGCACCAGTTACTCGTTGTTGTGACTGTATTTGTTTTGGTTCCTTGGTTCGTAGTTGGTTGTAATTTGTCTTGCACCAGACAGGGTAAGTTCTCTGTTGTATTTGGTTCTTTCTTCCATGTAACGTTGCTATTATGGTTGATTCCTTCTTGTTGTGGCTTCTTGGACCACTGTATGTTGATTCTTGTGCTGATGTTATTCGTTCGGTTCTGTAATACAAATTCTACTCACTCCGAGGCTCAAACGATGCCGCTATTTTGACTCTGACACATACAGGTAACATTTCCTTCCTTGTTTTCAACTCATGGACTTCCTTCCATGGTTTTTGACCCTGTTTTATCCTTATTGTTCTCAGTTGGTTGGTGCTGTCATTGGGACACTGTTCTTGACCTCTCCGTGAAACCTCCGATATCATCTGGCACTCCTAGCGACTATAATTCTTCGTTCCAGCTTTTTGTCTACTCTATTGTTTCAATATACCATTAACAATTGTGTGTTCTTTCCATACAGGTGTTGGGGTTTGCCGTTGGAGGGTTTGGTATCACAACCCCGATTCTACCTGGTAGGTTCTACTCCCACTGACTTCTGGTATTCCATCGCCTTGATCATTTAGTCTCTACTCTTCAAATGAAAGGGTTTGTCACATGTTTTCTATGAGCAAGGTTCTGGGTATTTGGGACTTTTGTTCCCACTGTATGTGGCCCGAAATTTCTGTTTGTGTCTTCGACTCCCTTATCTTGGGTATTCTGTTTTGAGTCTGTGTGTCCACGCTGTATGAAACAAATGTTATCATTGAAGCCCTTACCTAGGGTTTGTGGCTCAAGGTCCAAACGTGAACGATTCTCGACTTTTCAGTTCTATTGTAGGAATTTAGCGTGCTGGACTCTTCGACATTTGGCAGAATGTTCTTTTGGAAAAACAATGAATATAATCAGATGGGTTCTGTTTGACTTTACCTGATAGACATGTGTTGTTTTACTTCTCGGATTGTTGTGGCTGGAATTGTTATCATGTACGTTCAATGTATTTGAAATTCAATGCATTATCTCTCTTTTTCACGAACTCTATGCAATCACTTGTAATGTTGTTTGACGGTCAATGTAATAAAACTCTATGCAATTTCTCACAATGTTCTTGGTTGTTGTTTAAGATACAATGAAGAAACTTGTCTTATCCTTGGTCCTATTGTCTTTACTAGTGGTCTTTCCTCCAGAACGCAATGTAAAACTCATCTACTAGATTTTGTACAGAGTTAGTTGTGCATTCGTATAACTGTTAAATAGAAAACATGTAATTAGAGTAAACACGCAGATGGACAAACTTTTAAATTCTTTGTTGTTATTTTTATTGAGTGCGAGAGTTCATGAATGAAACGCCTTCTTTGGTTTGTCATGTTACATTTATAGGCTCTTGTTCCAGTTAATGAAACTGTACAGTTGTTTTGTTTTCAGTTACAAACTCTTACAATTACTTCTTATTAGACATTCGTTTATCTTATGACAAGATTTCTTGTTCAACCACATTTGTCTTTTTCCCTTTAAAATAAAAGGATAATCATAGTTTGTTAACAAGAGATCATTCTATAGCTATAACTATTCAAATGCACTTAACTAAGGGTAAATAAAATAATAAAAGTCCTACCTACTTTCCTGTCAATCAAAAAGACTAAATAAAAGTGAATTCAACTTCCTTTGAGCTGGCGGAGACTTCACCTAGTCATGGTGAGCTAGATGCTCCTGCATCAGGCTCTTGGGGAAAAAAGAAATCATGGCTCTGGTCCATGAGCTTCTTGACTGAAGTACTTTTCTGTTTGATCTACCTGGCATCAAGCCATGAACTATCCTCAATAGGATGGTTCTTCCACTTGACCATGTATTGTAGATATTCCTTCTGTTGCATTCATTTAGCCACCAGAGTGTTGAGAATGCTCTCGATCTCGGGAGGTTGAATGTAAGGCATCTGTCTCTTCCAAGCTTCTCCTTCATTCTGGGTGTTCCATGTGGGTCGTGTGATTCCTTCTTCTTCTTTCTCTTTTGGGTTAACCATATAAGGAAATAGGTCTGCTACATTAAAGATAGGGGAAATGCCATTTCAGGGTGGAAACTGGATCACATAGGCATTTGTTGAAAACTTTCAAAGGATCTTGGAGGGTCCTATCTTCTTGTACTTTAATTTATTGTATGTGCCTATAGGAAAACTTTCCCTGCGCAAATGTGCGAGGGCTTCGTCTCCTACATTGAACTGTACCGCCCTTCTTCTCAAATCCGCTTGTTGTTTATACTTTAGGCTGTTGTCCTGCAACTTAATTTTTTCTTGTTCATGCAAATCCCTCATCACGTTAGCGAAATCTTCTCCATCTGCGCTTTGCCTTTCTTGCAGTCCAAGATCCCGCAATTCATGCATCATGCACTCTGCGAGGATGTATGCCATAAAAAATTTGAAAAGGGCTCAAGCCTGTGCTGCGGTTAGGTGAATCGTTGTAAGCGAACTCTGCCTACACCAGCACTTGATCCCACATCCGTGAATTCTCCCCCACTAGACTTCGCAGCAGATTCCCTAAACTCATGTTTAAAACTTCTATTTGTCCGTCCGTCTGCGGATGAAGTAGAATTGTAACTTAGTTAAGTATCCATTTTCTTCCACAGGGTACACCAAAAATATCCTAAAACTTCACGTCCCTGTCCGATAGGATAGACTTGGGCAATCTGTGTAACCTGAAAATCTCATTAAAAAACAAGTGGGCCACGTGGGTGGCATCACTGGTTTTACTGCAAGGAATAAAATGTGCCATTTTTTAGAATCTGTCTACCACTACCATTACCGAATCGTACCCCCACTATGTCTTAAGTAGACCTAAGACGAAGTCCAAGCTGACTGAATCCCATGGTCTGCCTGGAATAGGTAACGGTATATATAACCCTGTGTTCTGACTATGATCCTTTGCTAACTGACACACTTTGCATTTGGCTACGTGTCGCCACACATCTCTCTGCATCTTTTGCCAAAAGTAGAAATGTCTGAGCTACTCGAGAATTTTGTCCATGGCAAAATGTCTGGCCAAACCTCTGCTATGCTTCTCTCGAATAATATTCTCCCTCATCGAGCAGTCAGGTATGCACAGCTGTCCTCCCTTAAACGAAAACATCTCCTACAAATTGTAATCTAACTAAGGGTTGTTATCTCTCACTAAGGGATTCTGGCATGCCTCATAGGTCTCCTTAAAGTCTGCATCAGTCTGGTACAAATCTCGCAAGTGCTCAAAACCAACACTTGTACAGTGCTTTCCTGCAGAAGCAGAGCATTCCTGCTCAGCACATCCACTACTTTGTTTGCTTGCCCGCTAATATGTTTCAATACAAAATTGAAGCTCTGCAAATACTCTACCCATTTAGCATGTTTGTGGTTTAGCTTGTGTTGCTGCATTTCGTACTGTGGTGCAGAATTATCTGAGTACAGTACGACTTCATTGCCCAATATATAATGCATCCAATGTTTTAATGCCTCTATAATTGCATAAAATTACTTATCATATGACTAATATTTATGTCAACTTTCGTTCAACTTTTTGCTAAAAAATGCTACACGCTTATCTTCTTGGCTGAGCATAGCTCCAATTGCTGTCCCGCTAGCATCACATCGAACCTGAAATAACTTCTTGAAATCTGGTAATCTCAAGATCGACCTCTCAGTAATCTTCTTCTTTAACAACTTGAAACTCTTCTCCGCTGCATCTGTCCATGGAAAAGGCTGGTTGACCTTTTTAATGGTGTCCAGCATTGGCGCACAAATCTCATTGAAATTCCTTATGAACTTCCTATAAAAGCTTGCTAAACTATGAAAGCTACGTACCTCAAATATATTTTTCGGAGATGGCCAATTCACTATCACTGCCACCTTCTTCGGATCCATCTTCAGTTCATTCTCTACTATTACAAACTGCAAATAAATCAATTCCTTCTGCAAAAAAGTACATTTCTTCAAGTTTATCAGCAATTTGTTCTGCTGTAATTTCTCCAGCACCTTACGCACATGTTGAATGTGTTCTTCCCTTGTCCTACTAAAAATCAGGATGTCATCTAGGTATACAATCACAAATTTTCTGATGTACTCCTTCATCATCTCATTCATCAATCTCATGAATGTACTGGGTGAATTGCTCAGCCCAAAGGGCATAAATAAACATTCGTATAGCCCCTCATTCATCTTAAAGGTTGTCTTCCATTCATCCCCCTCTCGTATCCGAATCTGATGGTAACCTCTCTTCAAGTCTATCTTGGATAAATACGCTGCCCCACTTAAAAAATCCATCATGTCATCCATCCGTGGTAGCGAAAACCTGTACTCGATGGTGATCTTATTGATGGCCCTTGAGTCGGTGCACATTTGCCACTCTCCTCCCTTCTTGGGAGCAAGGACCACTAGAACAACACAAGGGCTTAAGCTTTCCCTGATCAATCCCTTTTCCAATAGATCTTGCACCTACTTCCTGATTGATTCATTGTCCTTGGGGCTCATTCAATATGCTGCTTTATTCGGAAAACTAGCTCCGAGGATGAAGTCAATATGATGACTGATGACTCTTTTGGGGGGTAGCTTATCTGGCAAATCATCTAAAACTATGTCTCTAAACTCTTCGAACATATCCTGAATTTCCATAGGTAAATTTTATATCTCCATATGCAATAAAATTGTCCTTGCTTTCTTCACTATAGCAACCTATCTCATTCTCCTCAACCTGCTTTAAAAATTGTTTTCCACTTATCAAAAATGCTCTTGATTCACTTGTCTTTGCTGCCCCTTCTTCTTTGATGGGTACAAGTGTATGCTTTATTCCATCCTTCACAAATTTATAATTGTTTTTCAATGCATAGTGTACCACTTTCCTATCGTACTACCAAGGCCTGCCCAGCAGTATGTGACATGCATCCATTGGCATGATGTCACAAACAACTTTGTCCCTATATCTGCCTATTTGAAACTCCACCTCGCACTGTTCGTCTACCAATAACTAATGGCCATTTTGCAGCCATGAAACTCTCTAAGGGTTTGGATGTTTCAAATGTTTCAACTCCAATTTTTCTACCATCTCTGTGGACACTAAATTGTCAGTACTACCGTTGTCAATAATTAATTTATAGCACTTACCTCGCAACTTACAAACTGTTCTGAATAAAGCCTTCCATTGTGTTTGTTCAGTGATCTCCTTGACTAGTTTTAACAACACCTTATGCAGTACTAAAGCTTCTCTGATCTCTGGAGCATTTTCTGCTTCTTGCGGAGGTGTTGCCGCTTCTTCTAGCTGTGCAACATATGCATCCCATTGTCTAGCTTGTTCTGCTTCCGGACATTCAAACGATCTATGTCCCTGTTGATGACATTGATAACATTGGTAACCAGCCCCTCTCCCTTGGCTGTTACCTCTGCCCCGCTGAGATGACCTACCGCCTCTCGTGCTATCACTTCTGTTGGCTGATCCAGAAGCTTTGGAATTGCTACTTTCCTCATTATTACTAGCAGTCCACCCTCTGCCATATGACTGGCCTTTTCCCCTGCCAGCTCCTCCTCCTCTCCAGGCATTCTGTCTTCTGGTAATCTTCTCATCGGCCTTCCTCACAATCTGATATGCTTCCTCAGTGTTGTTTGGAGACAAATTACTGATTTCATCCAATATGTCCAATCTTAACCCAATAACATACCTTGTTGTTCTTTCCGCAGTATCTTCTGTATATCTGGCTCACAAATTCACTCAATAGAACTCTTCCGTGTACTCCCTCACCATAAATCCTTTCTGTTTCAAATTCTGCACCTGTCTGTGCAATGCAATCTGATAGTCCTTTGGCAGAAATCTGCCCTTTAACTTGGTCACCATCCTTGACCAGGTTTTGATCGGCCGTCTGTTCAATATTTTCCTCTCTTTCTGGACACTATCCAACCATAGGGGTACGTGTGCCTTCAATTTTGTCGCAGCGAACCGAACTCTGCGATCTTTGATGATTTCCTTGCACTCGAAATACTTATCCATCTCGCTAATCCAATCCAATAAAACCTCGATTGGCAGAAAACCATCATAGGTTGGGAGTTCTGGCTTGCATTTACCGCTGGCTACTAGAACAAACCTAAACAATCTCACTTTTGGACTCTCTCCTTCTGGTCCATCTGCTGCTGCTGCTTCAGGTTCCTCCTCACTCTCATCACCTATCTCCGGGTCTCTTCTTCTCCTTGCCTCCACTACCTCCAAACGGGCAGCAAGAATTTGAATCTCCTCTCTCAATCCTTCCTTTGCCAACTGTCGAGCACCTCTACCACAACCTCGCCCTCCTCTATCCATATCTCCAATCAATTTAGCCTGCTCTGATGCCACTTTGATGGGACCAGCCTAACTCGTAACACACTTGTTCTACCGGGAATGATTTTCAATGTTTTCTTGGTTGATTTAATCATAGGGAATGCTGACACGTGGATATAATGCAATATACATATTTCTGGGATTTCGGTTGATGAGCATTCAATGATATGTTTAATGTAAGGGTACTTTCCTTAAGTTTCGCATCTCCCTCTTGGCTCTTGGGTTATCCCCTTGTTTGATGGTTCTTAGTCTTTTGCTACCTTGCCATCGAGGGTTTCCTCTGCAATGCTCTGCGAGGGTTGATGGGAAGAAATGCTGCAGGTCTTGATTGTGTTCCGGTTACTCATTGCTGTGACTGTATTTGTTCTAGTTCCTTGGTTCGTAGCTGGTTGTAATTTGTCTTGCACTGGACAGGGCAAGTTCTCTACTGTATTTGGTTCTTTCTGCCATGTAAGGTTGCTATTGTGGTTGATTCCTTTGTGCTGTGGTTGCTTGGACCACTGTATGTTGATTCTTGTGTTGATGTTATTCGTTCGATTCTGCAATACAAATTCTACTCACTCCCAAGCTCAAACGATGGCGCTATTTCGACTTTGGCTCATATAGGTAATATTTCCTTCCCTGTTTTCAACTCATGGACTTCCTTCCACGGTTTCTGACCTGTGTTTCTCCTTATTCTTCTCAGTTAGTTGGCGCTATCACTGGGACACTGCTTTTGGGCTGTCTGCAAACCCTCAGGTATCATCCGACACACCTAGCGACTGTAATTCTTCATTCCAGCTTTTTATCTGCTCTGTTGTTTCAATATACCATTAACAATTGTGCGTTCTTGTGATACAGGTGTTGGGGTTTTCCGTTGGAGGGTTTGGTATCACAACCCCAATTCTGCGTGGTAGGTTCTACTCCCACTAACTTGTGGTATTTCGTTGCCTTGATCGTTTAGTCTCTACTCTTCAAATGAAAGGGTTTCTCACACATTTGCTATGAGCAAGGTTCTGGGTATTTGGGACTTTAGTTCCCACTGTATGTGGCCCGAAATTTCTGTTTGTGGCTTCGGCTCCCTTATCTTGGGTACTCTGTTTTCAGTCTGTGTGTCTGCGTTGTATGAAACGAATGTTATCACTAAAACCGTTACCCAGGGTTTGTGGCTCAAAGTTTGAGCATGAACGATTCTCGACTTTTTCAGGTTTTTTGCAATAATCTAGTGTGTTGGACTCTTCGACATTTGGCAGAATTTTCTTCTGGAAAAATAATGAATATAATCAGATGGGTTATGTTTGATGTTACCTAATATATGTGTGTTTTTTTGACTTCTCGGATTGTTGTGGCTGGAACTGTTATCATGTACATTCAATGTATTTGGAATTCAATGCATTATCTCTCTGTTTCACGGACTTTGTGCAATCGCTTGCAATGGTGTTTGACTGTCAATGTAATAAAACTCTGTGCAATCGCTCGCAGTTTTCTTGGCTGTCGTTTAAGATACAATGAAGAAACTTGTCTGCTCCTTGGTCTTGTTGTCTTTATTGGTCGTCTTTCCTCTAGAACTCAATGTAAAACTAGTCTACTAGATTCTCTACAGAGTTAGTTGTGCATTCATATAACTGTTAAATAGAAAACACGTAATTACAGTAAACACGCAGATGGGCAAAATTTTAAATTATTTGTTGTTATTTTTATTGAGTGTGAGAGGTCATGAATGGAAGCCCTTCTTTGGTTTGTCATGTTACATTTATAGGCTCCTGTTCCAGTTAATGAAACTGTACAGTTATTTTGTTTTTCAGTTACAGAATCTTAGAGTTACTTCTTATTAGACATTCGTTTATCTTATGACAAGATTTCTTGTTCAACCACATTTGTCTTTTTCCCTTTAAAATAAAAGGATAATCATAGTTTCTTAACAACAGATCATTCTATAGCTATAATTGTTCAACTTCCCTTAACTAATGGTAAATAAAATAATAAAAGTCCTACCTACTTTCCTGTAGATGAGGAAGACTAAATAAAAGTAAATTCAACTTCCTTTGACCTGGCAGAGACTTCACCCGGTCATGGTGAGCTAGATGCTCCTGCATCATTTATATTTCTAAAAATTTATTCCAACAACTTCCATTCGAAGGACACCCTATTTAACCATTTCATTTCTCATAGAAATATCAAATGGCCACAAAGAAGCTACAAGAATTATAATTCAACATTGGAAAATGTCAATAATTATGTCTAAATGGAATTATACATATTTTATTGTTATTGTAAAATTAATTTTAAATAAATAACTAATAATGGATAGCTAAAAATAACTTTGTAGATGAATAAAAAATTAAATAAATATGTATGAAAGAAGCCATGTTTAGCCCTTGGATTCCTTCAAGGTGTAATGACTTTTCTGATCAATTGGAACAATATTGAATCTTAAGTGATTCATTAAAAGAATTATGACCTTGAAAATGTAAGTCTTACTTGTCTTGGTTTTTAAGTCAAAAAACGTTTTCCTCCTCTTTAGACCTTGTGTAAATGATTCTTAGTTTAGTGTTGGTTAAGAGATTTACTCACTTAAATAATTATATAGTTAAGATAGAATTTCTATTTTTAAAAAATAATTTATGTATTTATATGTATGATTAATCTAATGTGATTATAGTTTTTTTTTTGGAAAACTCATTTTACGAATTGGGATTGGAGCCTTTTTAATTTACTCCTGTACGGGAGGGCCTAGGGATATTCAGAGGTAATAGTTTTTGAAGTGAATTGTTTTCTATGAATAGAATATATTTTCTGGTGTGATGTGTCATCCATATCTATGCATTACGCAGTGTGTAGAGAGTGTAAAAAGTTTGGCATGTATCATTCCACTTGTGCATTGGAAGAACGTTTGGAAAATTGAGTAGATACAACAGTTAAACTTTTACGATGATAGCTACTACTAGAGAAAGATCAAGTCAATGGAAATAGATATGTTTGGCCATCAATATGACTGTGTTTGGAGCCGCTACAAATAAAATTCAAAGAACTGCTATTGTAGAATAAGCAACTCCAATGAATTTGATAAGTCATCATTTTTGCTAGCAGTGGTAAGGAATTGGTTCTTTGAAACTGGAACTGTGAAAAATTGAAGTACTTACGAAATTGCATGTTGATGGGCAATTGTGTATAATTGCGCATGAATGACAAGTGAATGAAAGATGTCTAAGGGTTTGAATTGTGTCTATTAGAGGTCCCCCCACATGAGTAGCAAATGGAGTTAGTTTTTGGACTGCTTATCTCGAAAAGGTTTTTTGCCGAGAGAGATAATTTCGTGGTGACTCCAAGGCCTGTTGGATTTTTTTTTTCGAGTTTGACTTGTTTTGCAATATTGCATGGATAGTAGTGAGAAAGTAGTTCTGAAATTGTTAAATTTTGTCCTTCATTGGTTGTGGACATGCATGACTTGTCATTATGTTTTGTGTTGGCCATGTCAATCTGCTTTACACGTCACATCTAGAGAACTGCAGAAACCGTGTTGAAAAATTTATGAGAATGGTAGAGATGAAATAAAAATGATATTTTTAAGCACTATTAAAATTTTTATTAAGATTTTTAGTGGTGTAGTTTCTTTTTCTATGCAATCCTAATGGTCAGGCGCTCATGAGCTAGGCAGCACAGAAAAAGAACAAGAGATATAGTCGACGACAAACACACGTACTAAGATCTAACAAAATTTGCAAAGGAAGTGTGGAGGGGAGAGATCCCCTCCTATCGAGATGCAATGGCGGGGGAAGGACAGAACCACATCACCCAGATGGAAGAAACAAGAAAACTGGGACTTTTCCTAGTAGCACTATGTTAGGCCGACAACAGAGGAAGGTGTTTACCTTGTGATGTAGAGAAACCAAGATTTATCATTCCAATGAATAAACTAGAGCATTAGAGAAGCTACATGAAATATCATGCACTAATATGCAAATTCATCGGAGTATGGCCAGTAGAAAAAGATCTCATTAGATGGATCTAGTAAAAGTGGCAAACCCGAGGCCACATTGAACTGAAACTAGGAGCACGCAGATTCTTTACGGTAAGTTTCTCGAACCTGCAAGATAAATAAAAATTATTTGAAAATGGTCCATATTTCCATTATAATGCGGGATTGTTTATGAGATATTAGGAAGAATGCTATAACCCGGATAAGGAAAAAATCTTAGCAAAGATGGTATGAGTAATACTATTCGGACTTGCAATGGACTTCTAGGATCGAGAAATACTAGAAGGAATAGGAAACACTATATGAATCTTTGTTAAAATAGGAGAAACTATAAAAAAGGGATGATACACCTCATATGCAAGAATCTGTGACTACATGAACATAACTGACTTGATTCAAGACATAGTTGAGATAGAATATCATGAGGAATTATGGCAACAAACCCTAGATTATGAGCATATTCCTTTCAGATGCAGAAGATTCCATGAGTATGGCCACCTGTTCAAGGAATGCATGCTCAACATAGAATAAGAGGAAAGAAGAAACAAACCATAGAGGAAAAATCAAGAAGATAAGGAAGGGTTTCAGGAGGTAAAAAAGAAAAGAATAAACACAAAGGAAAACCCCAAAGAAACAATGAAAGAATAAAAAATGAAGACAAGTTATAGAAATAGATTTGAAATCCTTCAAGAAGAAGATGAAGAAAATAAGACTCAAACAATGGATTATTAGGGAGAAAAAGAAAAAGAAAACAACATAAGTCAAGGTACAACACACATCAAGCAAAAAGCTCAAGGTAAACCATCAAGTAAGGAGGACAAGGAAACAGGGGAGAAAATAGAAAATGTAGGAATGGAAATGGATAAAGGCAAGGGAGATGAATTAAGTTCAGAAAAAGAAGTATTAGGAAACTCCTAGAGGAATGGAAACACTTGGACGAAATATTCATCCCAGGAGAGCAGAAAAAACTATATAGAGAGACCTTCCAACAATACCAAGAAAAATAGGGCAAGAGAAAGCTGGGAATGGTAGAACAACTAGGCCTCCAATAGGACAATACTCAGGACCTTTGAAGAAAAACAAAAGGACAAAGAAAAAGAGGTAGAAGTAATATACAAGAATCAATACAACTCATGGGTGAAATGCTAGTGAATACTGGAAGAGTAGTTTCGCTCTCAGTGGTATTCCACCAAACCAACCCAACCACCTCATGATAGCCACATCTTGGAATATAAGGGGTCTGAAAAGTCAAGATAAACAGAGACACTTAGCGTCAAGGAAAAGAAAAGAAAAACCCCAAATAATGTTTTTACAGGAAACTAAAATGCTAGGGGGGAAAATGGAGGATATCCTAAACAAAATCAAACCAAAATATGAATGCATGACCGTAGATGCAAATGGTAGTGCGGGAGGTATTTTGATTTTATGGAACCCAACAAAAATCAAAACTGGCTATTGGATATGAATGAAAAGGATTCCCATGGGGAAGTTCTGATTAATATAAAACAACGACTAGTTTCTAGTCTCGGCAGTTTATAGACCACATATTCCAATGGAAAAAGGAAGTTTCCTCCTCGAGCTACAACAATTAGGTAACTTGCATAAAGAAAAATTGTGGTTGATAGCAGGGACTTCAACATGACAACAGAATAAGACGAAAAGAAAGGTGGTTTGCAAAGAGAAGAACTAGAAATGGAGAAATTTAGGGACCTACAGGCGGAACTAAAAATGATAGATATCCAAACTATAAATGGGAAATGCACTTGGAACAATCAGCGAGGAGGAAGCAATCAAATAGCTTCTAGGTTAGATAGATTCCTTGCATTAGAACACCTTTTAGGAAATGACATTTTCTACAAAGCTACAATCATTGCATATCTAGGGTCAGATCATTGGCCCATTAAACTAGAGATAGCTATAAATTAGCAGAACCATAATAGACTGTTCAGGTTTGAGACGTTCTAGCTGAGAGATCCCAAATTTATGCAAAAAATAGAGACTTGGTGGAAGGAAAATGAAAACGAGAGGAAGGGAAGAAATAAAATGCACACTCTCCAACTAAGATTGAAAGATTTAAAAAGAAAGATTAAACAATGAAATAGAGAACAATTTGGGAATATTCACAAGGATAAGGAAAAATTGCATATTTCAATGTAGAAAATATAACAGGAAATCATAGACGAAGGAAGAAGTGAAGAATTACTTGAAGAAGATGGACAAGTGCTAAATAAAATAAAGGAAAGAATAAAACAAGAGGAAATATTATGGAAACGAAAATCCAGAATCCAGTGGTTAAAAGAAGGAGAGAGAAATATGAAATTCTTTCATAAGGCAATGATACAACACTGACAACAAAATAAAATATTCTTCCTAAAAGAGAAGCAAGGCAAAAAGTTAACCTAGAAAGTCGAATTGGAGAATCTGTTGGTGTAGCACTTCAAAGAAATCCTGACAGAACCCAACATTAACAGGGAGGATGACATTGATAAAATAAATCAAAAAATCCCCAAAATTGTAAATAGAGAACGAAATTTAGCTCTCCTAAGAGTCATAAAGGAAAATGAGGTGGAATAGGTAGTAAAGAGAATGGCAACGAACAAAGAACTTGGGCTAGATGTATTTATCTCAGAATTCTTTCAAGCCATGTGGAGCTTCTGAGCCAGGACATAGTGAATGCAGTGGAAGACTCCTACTGCACCGAAAGAATACACTTGACTTTAAATGCTACTTTCATAGCTCTGATACCAAAGATAGAAAAAACAGAAGAGACTCAAGGGTTTCGTCCAATAGAATTTTTCAATGTGATATGTAAAATTCTAGCTACAATCATGGTGAACCATCTCAAACCAATACTATCAGAGTTGATATCCTTGGAAGAGACTAGGTTCATAAAATACAGATAGATAGTAGATGTTATAAAAGTGGCATAAGAAGCAATTGATTCACTGAAGAATTCAAAAACCAAAGGAATGATGATAAAAATCAACCTCGCAAAATCTTATGATAGATTAAGTTGTAGATACCTACAACGTATACTGAACGCTTACAACTTTGATGACAGATGGATTAACTCGGAAATGCCAATGATCACTACGCTAGTAATTTCAATTCTATTAAATATATCTACAACAGAAGCCTTCAATCAATCTAAAGGACTCAAGCAGGGCAATCTGATATCATCATTCCTGTTCATCCTCGCAGCAGATGGACTGGGAAGACTTATAAAAGAAAAAGTTAAAAGTGAACAACTAAAGGGATTAAGACTATGGGGAAATGACCTATGTCTAACCCATCAACATTTTGTCGATAATGTTATGTTATATGGACAGACAACTCTTAAAGAAGCAAAAATAATAATGGAAATTCTTAAAGAATTCACAGGGGCCTAGGAAATAGAAGTAAACATAGAAAAATTGGAATTTTATTTCTTCAACAACCAGAATGCCTCCTACATGTTCCTTGCAAGAAACATGAGATTTAGAATCAGCAAATTCTCAACTAAGTACTTAGGCATCTAGCTAAATAATAAGCAAAACATAATTGTTAATTGAGGAATCCTCATGAAGAAGTTGCAAAAGAAAACTGAAAAAATGGACTTTGAGGACCCTCAGTACTTCGAGTCATATAATTTTTCTCAAATTGATACTTCAATCCCTATCGATATAACAACTGACTAGCCAAGCTATACCCAAAATAATATGTCAAAAAATGGTAGATATGTTTAAAAGAATTCTATGACAAAGGGCGAGCAAGATAAAAAAGTGGGCACTTTCTACCCTAGAAGTGGCTAAGGAAACTGTTAACAGAAAGAGGTAAAGGAATGAGAAACCCATATACCCTGAACCAGGTAATGGGAGCAAAGCTTTGGTGGTGATGGATACAAGGGGGCGAATACCTATGGAAAAATCTATGGGAAAGAAAATATGAGATGCCTAGGTCTCCAGAAGGAACGTTGAGAAGTCAAATGACAAAAAAAAAAAATCAAGAATCTGGAATTTCGAAAGAGCCAATAAGGATTTGATTAGAGAAAATAGTTTTTGGGAAATAAGAGAGGGTGACAAAGCAAACTTCTAGGAAGAGGCTTGGCAATGGAGAGACAAACTCAACCAACTATCTCAACTCCAAGAGATACACTAGTTCACCACATAGAGTGAGTGGGGTACAGTATAAAACTATTGGAGCCCGAAAATGGATGGATACTGGAGAAAGTGGAAAAAAATAGGAAATCTAACTAGACGCAGCAAAAACAATTCCTTGGGGAATATATGAAAAAGAAATAGAAACAAGGAATATTGCGGCCAAAGCAGAGACAGACAATATCAGATTTGGAAAAAGAATTAAACTAATGTTCACATTAGCTAAAGGATACCATCTAAAAGATGAACAACGTAAACTTTGAAACGAGAACTATAAACTCAAAACGGGAACTCTGGCCCAAAAACCTCAAAAAAACATCAAAAACAGTGCTAAAAACGAAAAGTGTGTATACTGCAACGATGTTTTTTTTTAGGTGCCAATTTTGAACGTGTTTTAAAAATGGCGGTGACTACGAAATTTTCGTGCAAAATATAGCTTCAAAATGAAAGTGATGCTACTGGAATAACGTTTTTTTTTTTAGGGTCAATTT
>APFE030452687.1:0-23660 GCA_000404065.3 Pinus taeda | reverse complement strand
GAAAATACAAGTTGAAAAAGTAGTTTTATTATTTTATTATTTTTTAATCTTTTTACTTTTTTACCCCAAAAATGGTGAGTCATCCCCCATGGTTCACATCATCATCTTGAATCCTATTGGTTCTTATAAAGTTTATTTTGGTTGTACATTTTTCTTAGGAAATCTATATTAGACCTCAAAAGTTCTCTAACGTGGGACGAAGTTGTAGTGGGTCGAAGTTTGGAAGCTACGTTGGAGAAGATTTTGCTAGGGGGCTGACTTGGTGCTTCAAAGGATTTTGGGCTTTGGTATTTGGGTCTTGGAAGTCTCTTTGTAATGAAAAATCTATACGAAGAGAAGCATTTTTCAAGGTTTTCCCCTTCGAGGGGTTTTTCCCTCGCTTGGAGCCTATATATTGTGTGCTTTGTCTTGTTGTGATCTTCATAATTTTGGTAATTGCTTGATAAACAAGATCTAATAAAGTAATAAAAGTCAAACACACATCATAAGTAATTATCAAGTTAAGGAAAATCTACATAATCTCTAAGTCTCTTGATTTTCCAATAAAAAATATGGTTGGATGAGTGGAATCTAACCATTCTTGTTGACATCTCATGGTGGTCTCAAAGTTTTGGTAATTGGCTACGTTTGAAATTTGAATAAACTTCATTTCATGGGAAGCCCATTATCTTATCTTGCCTAAAAATCTAAAGGGTTGTGCTCCTTAAGGAAATTAGATGTTTGATTAAAGAGGGTAGGGAGCTTTAGATTATAGTGTCAAGGGGCGTTATCTTGATCCTTTACTCTTCCTTGCACTCTCTCAAAATTTTCACATCTAGAAAAAGTTTTGTCATTTTGATGGACTTCTTGAAGTAAATTCTTTTTCCATGGCTAATGGTGCATGGGCGAAGCTTGACAATTGGTAGTCTCCAAAAAAAAAGGAATCCAAGGCCTCAATAGGTATGTTTTATATAGGGTAGTAGAGGAAAATGAAAGAAATATTTTCCTTGAGTTCTCTAGTTCAAAATGAGTCTAGGATTTATCTTTGGTGAATATGAATCATTAGTCTGTTAGGATAGTCTAATGATGGGATGTGTTTACTCACTAGAGCATAAATTACAGAGGGGCACTCTAGAATAAGCATTAGTTTCACTGACTATGGAAATCCCTTCCAATTTTTTTGTATTTGAAGATTTGGTTAAGTTGAAACTAGGTAGTTCTTTTATCAAACCTTGGACAAGCCTATGTTGGTGGTGGTCAAACCCAAAAGTATCATGAAAGAAAATTACAAAGCAAAAAATATATAATTGCATAATATCTATGCCTTTTATTCTTAAACTTAAAATCCTTATCAATGAATAATTTATGTACTAAGAGAAACTATTTGTTAAGATGTGCAATGGTTTGAAGATAGACCCAAACAAATTTAAAAGTTTACATTTAGATGAGTTAGGTTAGACTATTAAACCACTTATTGTATAAAAAAAAAAGACTATTTGTTAATCAAAATTATTATTATTATTTACTTTATAGAGTGGGAAAACCTATCATAACTCAGTTGTCAATCAAGCAATTAGGACAACCATTAGTGGCTACTATCTGCAAATGTAGGCTGACTCATTATTGTTATTCAAAGAAAACCACGCCACCAGACTAGTGAAATGTAAGGGGCTTGCTTTCAGTCCTGCTAAATGCCTCTGGGTCTTGTTACATATGTGGGAGACAAACTCTTAGCCAAACAAAAGCAGTTTTAGGGCATACTGTAGACCCAAGTTTAATAAATATAAAATTATTCTTAATATTTTTAATATATGCGTGTGTCATGGTGTCAACCATCGTTTTGCACCACCATTGTCATAATCAGAAATGAGACCTATACTAGGTGGAGAGTCCAACATGAAGTCATTGTGAAGAAAAAGAAAGACGAAGTAAATGTTGGGTTAAAAGTGGGTGGAGAGTCAAACGCAGAGATTCGAATAACTCAGAGTGATGAGTTAGAACACACAAATGGACATAGAAATGTAGAAATCTCGGTTTTCTGGATGCCAAAGGGAAAGTGAGACACGATGGGAACCAAACGACTGCCTCAATGGCTCTTCTTCGGATGTCTCCGCCGTTAGGACCACACATATAGCCTTTAGAAAAAGGTATGCACCCATTTCCTCGTTTTCCCTGCATGTAAAAGGGTCTAGGATATTATATATAGGGATAACAGTAAATGCTCTATCCACTATGCTATCACAGATCAAGGGCAGATATGTGGTAATGCTCACTTGGAAATAATGGGTTTTCCACATAATATTGTTTTTGTAGGACCTTAAGGCATTGGATGTCGTTTTTGAAGCTTGGTGTACCTGGATTATGGGCTCCCTTATGCACATTTGGAAGTAGAAGATTAAAATAGTGAATCTTGCTCTCAAAAAATAAGAAAATAACTCATTCGCATCCCAAAATATAGAGAAACGACTACTTGAATCACATCACAAATTATAGAAAGTGAACAAGTTGCAGAATAATTGCAACAAGATGAACTGAAAAATTGTCAAAATATTTGGATGGTTGGATATTGTGCAAGGATGGCAAAGGTGAGGTAGCAAGAAGGAGTTGCCAAAGGGGCGTTGATTCTACTACTTCATCGAAATTTTCTTAAAGTTGAGCACAATATTAATTTGTTAACTGACATTGTAATTGATATTGTAGAGTTCATTCACACCACTATTGTTACAATAAGAGTCCAATCTTTATATCTAATAAGATTTTAGGAAGAAAAAAAAAGAAACTTGTTTTAGGTTTAATCGTATAATGATGGTATCTAAGTTTTCCTAGGTTAAACTTTAGAATTGAACAATATATTAAAAAGTCAACAAATATCTAACACAAGGTTAACAATAAATCTAATACTATATTACCCATACTAAAAGAAAGAAGTAATAAAATTTAGTCACTTAAATAGCCCACTTGGTTTTTAAGGACATATAATATCACTTGTGTGAGATGTGTGTAGGTCCAAAAAGTAATCTAAATCATACTCAAGGACTAATGCTTTACATAACTTTCTATGCTTCACTTGTTTACAATTGCAATATATATATATACACACACACACATATATCTTTTTCCTCCTTTTTCATATTACGTATAAAATTATGAAAATATTTATAAATAAAATTTGTCAAATATTATTATAACACATATATAATACATAAAATTCACTAGAGGAAGAGGTTAACTCGTGTTGTTAGATATTTGGTCAGTTCCATGGTGAGGTGTATTAATCTAGGGTAACATATTTACAAGGCATACCATCCATGAAAGTCAAAAGAATCTATAGTTTCATACGGAATATAGCAACATATTGTGTACTTTTAACAATTTGTATGATACTTTATTAATATAATACTCTTGTGTGTGTATATGCGTTTACAATTATATATAATAGATACATGAAAGTTACACTATATGAAAAAGAATGAATGGATGATGATAATACAAAACTAAACCTTACATTATAAGAAAATGATAGCTTCATAGATTAAAATAATGGAAAACTAAATATGATTAATCATATTTTGAGAAAAAATATAATGCAAAATTGAGTAAGTAAAATTAATTCGTGAATTGCAAAAAAAACCAAAACAACCTTAACTTTTATTAACCAACCAATGGTTTTCAGCGAAGTCAAATAAGATTGAAAATTTTAAATTAAAATATATTAGATTAAACCAATGCAAGGAAAAAAATTAAATAAAAAAACTTTTTTATATCTATAAAATTGTAAACCCTAGTCTTCGTCATTATTAATAATGATAATCTTGGAAAACAAAATTGATGATGTGCCCTCGTGGGTGTCGACCAGCGTTTCTCTGCACCATTGTGAGGCCCAAGGAGGTGGGTAGTGGGTGAAGAGTCCAAGTGAAGCAAAAGAACAACCGAGAAATAGAAATATTTTCTGTAGGATCCAATGCAATAATAAACACACATCAATTATTGAAGCAGTTGGCAATATAAAAGCAGAAAAATTATTGAATCTAGTTGGCGGTGGGCGTGGGTGGAAGGAAGTAATGAAAGTGAAAATGCCAGTTGGATGTTGCAAGAGTTGAGCTGGAAATCTGAAACGCGGAGACTGAAAAAGCTGCGGAGTGATGAGTTGGAACGCACAAATAGACGGAGATAGGTTGGTTTTCCGAAGGCAAAGAGCGACACAATGGAAATCAGGTGGCTGCCTCTAAGCTTCTTCTTCGTCGGATGTTTCCTCGCTCCTTCCTTCCCTTCCCCACGCGCTGATGCCATAAGCCCTCCCTTTCTATATAAACCCTCTCTCACCCCAAATCCATCCATCATCAACATCGACACTCAACATATATATATATTTATTCTCTGCACTTGAACTGCAGCTCTGCATCGCAAACTCTTTTCCCAATCCTTAATCGGCATGGACACACCTCTTCACCTCCTCTTTCTTTTATTAGCCTCCTCGGCAGCTCTTGCTTCTGCAAATTTCTACAATGATGTCGACATTACATGGGGCAATGATCGTGCTAAAATCCTTGACAATGGACAACAGTTGCAGCTTACTCTTGACCGCTCTTCAGGTACTATTTGAAATTCTGCTTTTCTTCTGCTACCTACGCCTTTTTCTTCTGTCAATTAACTTCAGCTAAGCTAATCTTAATATTCTTCTTTGATGACAGGTTGTGGTATTCAATCCAAGCAAGAGTATCTATTTGCCAAGATTGATATCCAAATGAAGTTGGTACCTGGCAACTCTGCAGGCACAGTCACTACTTTTTATGTAATTAACTCCACCTTATTTGAATTCAATTAATTATTAGCACTACCTTGGTTCATTACACTGAAGGTGTATAACTTCTTCTGCTAACATGTTTGTTGTTGCTCTTATGGCTGTCTGCAGCTATCATCTCAAGGTCCCAAACACGACGAAATAGACTTTGAATTTCTGGGAAACCTGTCTGGAGATCCTTATATTTTGCACACTAATGTCTTTGCTCAAGGCCTTGGTGGACGTGAGCAGCAATTTTACTTGTGGTTCGACCCAACCCTGGATTTCCACACTTACTCCGTGCTCTGGACTTCAAACCAAATTATGTATGTATTCTCATCACTCTTTGCATTCATTCTTTTTCTTTCAATATTATTGAAAACAATACAGTGACCTCTCAAACTAGTCCATGACCCTGACATTCTTGTAACTTTTTGTTCAGATTTTCTGTAGACGGGAGTCCTGTTCGAGTGTTTAAGAACAGGGAGACAGAGTTGGGTAAAGTGGATAGCAATTATCATTATCCCAAAACCCAAGCAATGAGGGTCTACTCCAGCCTTTGGAATGCAGATGATTGGGCAACCAGGGGTGGGCTTGTGAAGACCGACTGGACTAAAGCTCCCTTTGTTGCATCGCTCCGCAATTTCAATGCTGCCGCTACTTCTTCTTTTGATGCCGCCGCAGAGGAGGTGGCTTTGGAATCGAACCAAGAACAGAGGCAGAGGCTCCAGTGGGTACGAAAGAACTACATGATCTACGATTATTGTGCAGACACCAAGAGATTCCCCCAGGGACCGCCTCCCGAATGCAAATAAAACCTCAATCCTTTGAATTCAGAGAATGAACTCTGAATTCTACCTTCCAAGTATTCTGATTCATTTCTATTACATTAATTCTTTCATTCTTTCTCAGGCACACATGTAAAATATTAGAGGGTATCAATCATTTCATTTTGGTACTGCTATACAAAAGCGAGATTCTTTTGATGATTCAATGGCGACAGCGTTTCCATGTGTTAGCGTTTTATCTTTTTGAAAATCTATGACTCTTTTCTAAAGCTCTTGGATCGAAATCAAGAAAACGGAAACACACGGTCAAAGACATAGATATATGTTTCACACATTTTAAGATTTCGAAAATGTTTCCTCTCACAGTAGCATTTATTTACAAAAGTATGTACTGACTGCAACACATAATAATACTATCTTTTCTCAACCTAACCGCTGAACCATTCCCAACCCTCTAATCTAGAAATTTCCCTGCAAGAGGGAAAGCTAAGCTAATGAGAACCTCTTTAAAAGCATTTCCATTGAGGGCTCCACCTGTTGTAACACATTGTAAAATAAACCTGTTGTATGGTATGAATGATTATTTGGAATGATTAGCTATGTGTTTGGATAGCGTTAAGTTTTTGGATGTTTTTAAGTACAAGATTGAAATAGAAACAGGTGTGAGGCGTTTTTTGGACTCATGTAGTCTTATATTTATCAGACCAATGAGACAAAATGAGTCACAATGTTGCATGACCTATAGTGAAGGGCGAATTAGGTGCACCAAATCAATCTCTAATCCAAATTCAACTACGGGGGCATAAGACATCTCAACATGCATTCACAAAAAATAGACGTGATTTTGCAATTTGTGAGACAAGTAACATAGATAGTATAGGAGATAACATTGTAGTAGGAATGGGGCATCACCTTGATGACATAGAACAGGAAGCAAAAATAAAAGCAATGGATCGAAATATAAAGAGGATGGTTGAGATCACCGCACAATGAACATCATGTGAGAGTTAGCTAAAATCTTTGATTGTTGACATTGAAACATGAGAGATGCCAATCTTAGACACGAACATGATAGGAGTTTACAAATCCAATAACATTGTCATATTTAAATGACCCTGTTCAATGGAGGAAGTTGGTGAGTCCATAGATGTTGGCTATGCTTAGGAGAACACTTCATGGAATACTATCCAAAGAAGGTGACTTGGTTGAATACGTTGGGGACTCCTATTAAGGTAGGGACAAATGTTTTAGATAGTAAGATGTAAGACCCACATTTATCATAGGATTTGTAAATGGTTGGAATGTGCCAAGGATTCTCAATGAGCATAACCAAGGGGATTTACACAATTATTTTCTTGAATAATACATATAATGACCAAAAAAAAGTTGTGGCGACGACAAAGTTACCCAATGTTATTACAAGGGGAGGTAAGCTATTTGAGTGCTTTTACCACCACACAAAAACATTATTCAAAGGAAAGTCCATGGCAAGGAAAGGAAAGATAACATGGTTAGTGTAATTAGTGGAGGACCAAGTAACACTAAGCAAGGAAGCCATGGTTTAGATGAGGTAGTTCAAGATTGGTGATTAAAGGATAGTGCACTAAAAAAAGAGGGTGCTCAAAACCACTCATATTGAATAGTTGCAGAAGTAACACAACCAAAGAAAAGAAACAAAGATGTTGCCTGTTTAATTTTCAAGAACACCACTTTGAAAGGAAGTGCCCATGGAAATTGTAACACCACCCCTTCCATTACCCATAACCCATAATAAGGGTAGAAGAGTGCCTTACTATCATGGTTCCAACCTCCACTGTCTTGTCATGGAAATGGGGTCATAAAATTTCTAATTTTTCATCTTCCTCAAAACTAAAATTCAATGCCACCATTAGGTTTGTCTCGTTGAAACCTTTCTAGAAATATAAAATTTACCGTGATCTGAATTATAAATCAAAATTTGTGACCATTCAAATTTAGGCCCATTATAAACCTTTCCACATCATCATTGATTCCCACATGGAACCCATGTAACAACGCGTGTGGTGGCTAACATGGCCACTCTACCTGTTAGCACTCCATAAATTTCTACAGGCTGAAGAGAGAAATCCCATAGGTAACCACAAACCTCTTTTAGTTAGAACACTTGCCTTTCCAACCGAAGGGGTCTCCATCACTTAAAAGAAGATCAAATTATGTAATAAAAAATGCTCAAGGACATTTGGCAGAGGTCAGGTCTGTAAAGATAAAAAAGGACTTAATGAAAGTGATTGAAGGACTTGAGAGGGAGGGTCATTGGGCATGGATTCATTTTTCAAAGTTTTACATAAAATTATCAGAACTTCATATTAGACACTTATGAAAACAGACGCATGATAGGTACTATTCCAAGTCACAACATTTGGTTATAACATAGGATGAGTTTTGAAAATAACTAGAAATTACACAGGGATATCCAACCAATATGTAACAGAGCATGAATTAAAATTCTAAAACATATATTTCAGGATCAAATATCTAGAGGAACACTATAAAGGAGCCTGTAGTCAAAGTGAATTCCATTATAGTTCAAAAAAAAAAAAAGTCATCGAGAGCATTAACATAAATGAATTCTGAAAAACTGTCTTGGAAACAATTAGAAGTGAAAATTTGAAATAAAGACAGTGAATAGAGACCACAAAAACCTGAAACTCGTACCACAAGAATCTCAGCTGAAGTGTCAAATCCCTATATTGATAATTTTATTGCAGCAAGAGAAAAAAAATACACGACTTCTCTACAAATCCCAACCCTTTTCTCTTATTTTCTTCAATTTAACTACATTAGGCATATTTAACAATGAAAATAAGATACAATGTATCTTTCATCCACTTGAGAGGATCGAATCATCTTCAATTTAGAAACATCAATCTTTGAAAGCAAAAAACTAAGAGAAAGCTAAAAATAAAAATGAAACATATTTTTTTGATAAAATTAGCTTTATCTTATCTACTTCTCTGATACCTATCCGTTCCTTTCTATCCATATCACCAACATCATTATGGATATCTATACATTTCCACATTTTCAAACCGGAATCCAAAAATTTCATCATTTTGTCAACAAAAACTATGAAAATGGGCCACCAAGTGACACATGTAACTCCCAAACGGTAGCACCTGTGTAAAATATGAGATAGAGTTTTTATATGATATTGTTTAGAAGAAAAACCTCTCTCATTTTCTTCAAATTATTCCCCATCTCCTCAAAAAATATTTTGCAAAATCATGACTAAAACAAGAAAATACATAGTCCAAAAAATATGCCTTAAATATGCATTTGAAACTCCTAATATATGACATATGTGCATAAAATGGAAGAGGTTATTGTGCTTTGGTTTGTCTTGAGAAAAAATTCTTTTTTTTTTTTTTTTAATTCGGCTCAATGTGGTCGGAATTAGTGTTTTAAATTGATGGCTAAAACATGGGTGTGGGTTTTGACTCTTGAGCCACTTATATGTACACTATGGGCAGTTAAACTGTGGTTTACTAAAATTGGAATTACTCAAAACATGGGCATTTGAAATTTGAATTTTGGGCAACTTCCTACCTAACTCTTTTTCTTATGTGTCATTGAAAACTGCATAGTTCTTCACTAGATGAATTCATTAAAAGTCATCGAGAGCGTTAACATAAATGAATTGTGAAAAACTGTCTTGGAAACAATTAGAAGTGAAAAATTGAAATAAAGACAGTGAATAGAGACCACAAAAACCTGAAACTCGTACCACAAGAATCTCAGCTGAAGTGTCAAATCCCTATATTGATAATTTTATTGCAGCAAGGGAAAAAAAATACACATGACTTCTCTACAAATCCCAACCCTTTCCTCTTATTTTCTTCAATTTAACTACATTAGGCATATTGAACAATGAAAATAAGATACAATGTATCTTTCATCCACTTGAGAGGATCGAATCATCTTCAATTTAGAAACATCAATCTTTGAAAGCAAAAAACTAAGAGAAAGCTAAAAATAAAAATGAAACATATTTTTTTGATAAAATTAGCTTTATCTTATCTACTTCTCTAATACCTATCCATTCCTTTCTATCCATATCACCAACATCATTATGGATATCTATACATTTCCACATTTTCAAACCAGAATCCAAAAATTTCATCATTTTGTCAACAAAAACTATGAAAATGGGCCACCAAGTGACACATGTAACTCCCAGACGGTAGCACCTGTGTAAAATATGAGATAGAGTTTTTATATGATATTGTTTAGAAGAAAAACCTCTCTCATTTTCTTCAAATTATTCCCCATCTCCTCAGAAACTATTTTGCAAAATCATGACTAAAACAAGAAAATACATAGTCCAAAAAATATGCCTTAAATATGCATTTGAAACTCCCAATATATGACATTTGTGCATAAAATGGAAGAGGTTATTGTGCTTTGGTTTGTTCTTGAGAAAAAATATTTCATTTTCATTTTTTTTTTTTTAATTCGGCTCAATGTGGTCGGAATTAGTGTTTTAAATTGATGGCTAAAACAGGGTATTTTGCGCAGCACTATGCAACGAACAGCCTGAGTAGCACTCCATGCTCCGTATAGTTGCACACCTCTTGTAGAAAAATGGATCAAATGTATATGACTAAAATGAATGTGTGATGGTGTATAACTCTTTAAATAGGCTCTCCAACTCTTGCAAACCCCTTAAATGGTTAATACCCACTCGTGCAGTGGTTGTGCAATGACTATGACTCCCATTAACTTGACACACTCCATGATTTTGGTGAACCCTTTATGATAGAAATTTGACAATGTCAGACAATGACCTTTGAGATTGTGACATCAACAGTGGTCATAGGCTCAACTTATCCAAAAACTGAAAAGTAAAGGATGTGGAAAATACATTTGACGATGAAAACTAATGAACCTAACACTACCATCATGGAAACATCCACGTGGAGTAGGCATGCCCCTGATCTAGATAGTCGGAGGTTTGCCTACTCGACATAACGCACATATAACTTTTGACCGGATCCCTGACCTCGACCTAGCTAACTAGACCGACCCCCCCAACCTGGAGAGTCCCACCCGACCATACTTATTGGATCGACTAGGTATCATATTCCAACTAGCCCGACTCTTGAATAATGGGCCCGACTAACTACTTGGTCTGCACACCTTTGGTCGTATACAAACTCATCTTGAGTTCAACCCTTTTGATTGAATTTAACATGTCTTTGTAAGTATCTTTACTTAGAAATTTTTCGGATTCCTTCCTAGTTTTTACATAGGCCCAAATCATTCGAACTCTTTTGCCTGTTAAAACATGAACTTCAAGATTCCATGGTAATTCCCATCGCACCAAGACCTTGAAATCCATTAAGCATTTGCGCTGTGACATTCAACTAAACTTGTTGAAGAACACATAAGAATTTTAATGCTGAAACTTGGAGGATAACATGTACAGGGCTATACACTCAACGAATGTGCATTCAAGCGCATTTCATTAGAATTACAGGGAACTCAAGTAGGTCTCTCGCACAACATAAAGATTCATTTATTTAAATCAATCAGCTCGCATGCACAAAGAAAATAATGGAGGACATACACAATAATACATGCTGGTTACTGGGGCGATCAAGGTTCAAATCCCCACCCACGCATATTAGTTTTAAGCCCCAAGGGTTAGCTCAATTGGTCGAGTCCCCATTGTTAAGGGTTAGCTCAATTGGTCGAGTCCCCATTGTTAAGGGTCGACTAGGTATCATATTCCAACTGGCCCAACTCTTGAATAATGGGCCCGACTAACTACTTGGTCTGCACACCTTTGGTCGTATACAATCTCACCTTGAGTTCAACCCTTTTAATTGAATTTAACATGTCTTTGTAAGTATCTTACACTTAGAAATTTTTCGGATTCCTTCCTAGTTTTTACACAGGCCCAAATCATTCGAACTCTTTTGCCTGTTAAAACATGAACTTCAAGATTCCATGGTAATTCCCATCCCACCAAGACCTTGAAATCCATTAAGCATTTGCACTGTGACATTCAACTAAACTTGTTGAAGAACACATAAGAATTTTAATGTTGAAACTTGGAGGATAACATGTACAGGGCGATACACTCAACGAATGTGCATTCAAGTGCATTTCATTAGAATTACAGGGAACTCAAGTAGGTCTCTCGCACAACATAAAGATTCATTTATTTCAATCAATCAGCTCGCATGCACAAAGAAAATAATGGAGGACATACACAATAATGCATGTTGGTTACTGGGGTGGTCAAGGTTGAAATCCCTGCCCACACATATTAGTTTTAAGCCCCAAGGGTTAGCTCAACTAGTCGAGTCCCCATTGTTAAGTACGTCACCGATCGGGAGGTCACAGGGTCAATTCTCCTCAACGCCCTTAGGGTTAGGCCTTGCTAGTCTGGTCGACAGGATTTAAAAGGTTCCCTTTGGGGTTGATCTACCCAGATTTTCCTATGGGCAAAAAAATACATGTTGGTTACCATAATCATCAAACTTCACCATTAAATGCAAATATATTATCATCTCTTTATGAATAAAATGTAATTGAAATTCAAATACTTAAATATATACAAGAATTTTCAACAATTCATCATACACCTATATAGGGAATTCAACATCCCACTTCCACATAGGAATCCCATCCCTCAAAGTCAGTATGAGCATTTTATCATCCCAATAAGCATGCACGTAATATTCAATACAAAGGAGCATAAGAAAGTACCATTACATTAACAACTTGGAATTAAGCTACTCCTCAACATTACAAAGGGAAGAACATACTTCAACATTAGTTTGTGCACTTAATAGATAATGAATATTTACATCACAACTCATACATGTGGAGATAGATAAACACTTATCTTAAAATGAAGAACCTGACAATTGAGATTGGGACTTTGACTTTCCACCCAACCTTAGATGAGTTGCAACCAATTATTTCTTACAGTTGTCACCTCCGAGCCAAATTCTAGAGCTTGAGGACAATTCTTTCATAGAAACAAGTTGATTATATTAACTAAAACAGAGTGTTCTAAGGCTACACCGCCTTCACCCACCAGCTATCTAATTAAACAAATAAAACAATGAGCCACTTCACTCACACACAACCATCATCCCCTCAAGGAATTAACCCATCATCATCTGTTGAAACAAGGTGACTCAAGGATACACTACCTTCACCCATCAGCTATAAAACCATTCATATAAGATAGGGAACACTTTTACACGAAGAGACTTATAAGGCAATATCCCAACATCTCTAGGGATTTAAACACATAGAGTATCAATTTAGATATGGAGAAAGAGATATATAGTTAATGATAAGGAGGTTATATCATTTGTGTTACTCCTGAAGGAACAAGAGTGCACTCTCCAACACTTTAGTAGAACTTCCACCTGTGTTCTTAGCCCTACTCCATGGAACTACCATTAGGTGTTATCAACCCATTAGCCCTATGTGACTCCACCATTCAAAAGTCATCAACTAGTATAGTGTTCGGTGGATCTATTAGCCCTATAAAGCACGACCATTGCTCAATCATTATCAACCAACAAGCCTTTTGGGTTCCTTAGTTTCATTGTCATCTGAGCTCACTCTATGATTATCAGCCAACAAGCCCCATGGATTTCTCAGTTATGTTATCATCAAAGTGTTTCCCTTCTCCCTCAATTCTCTTAAAGATGCTAACTTTTTTCTCTTCCTTCTCAAGGAATATACTTGGTCACCAATATCCTCTCATCCTCCACTTTTTTATTCCCTTTCTCTCTACCTGCGCATATGCAGATCATGCCTAATACTCTATTGTGCTTTCTTAAGTGAGATAAGGAAAATTCCTCTCTTCAAACCTGCTTTGGTATCCACTTCTCATCCATTCTAACTGTGAAAGAATGTGTCTCCCCTCATCCTCATATCACCATGTCTCCCACATACAAAACCATTTGTATTTCATGGTACACATGGACAAATTTCATGGGGTAGCATGACCCATCTTCTTCATTAAATTTTGTCCTTTTCTTGCTTAAAATTATGCCCAAAAGATACATGGGTATTTCCTTCATTTTCAATTGAATTGAATACATAGTCAAGCCATTAAATATCACTAAGTCAATCCATGACTAATATTTAAAATAGCCAAGCCCTCAAGTAATATCCCTCCTCAAGCAATGAAATTTTTGTCCCTTTCCTTAGGCCCTTTTTATATTTTACAATTAGATAATTACAAGGAATTATTGTAATGTTTACAAGGGGAAACTAAACCGTAGGGGATGTCACAATCCCCATCCCCTTAGACGAACATTGTCCTCAAGGTTCTCATTCCCAAACACAAAAGAAAACATGTTTAACCCAAGCATAAATTATTTGGAGCTTTATATTTACAACTCAATTACCATTACAATTCGCATATACAATTTCTCTCCAAACAACTAAATGAACATGAAAAATTATTCTTGGATCAACCACTTTATGTGGCTCCTTTGCAATCTTCTTGGTGCTTTTGTTGTGCACTTTGATATCTTCAAGTTGCTGCTTGTTTTTCCTACAACCAACTCCATTCACCTAGAATAGGAAATTCACATGCTTCCGTGTAACATGGCATACAATCTCTCATGAGATTTATCATAAAGAAATCATAATAATTAAAATTATACCTCTTATCTTAAGCCCATTTATTAGGTGTTCTCAACAACTCCCTGTTGTTACACCATAATGGTTGCAAATTAGCGCAAGGGTTCATTTAAAGCACAAAGAGACTCAATTAAACCTTGAAGATATATATGTAGCTAATAGTGAGGAGGTTTTATTAGTTGTGTTACTCCCAAAAGAATAAGAGTGCACTCTCCAGTAGCTTAGTGGAACTTCCACCTGTTTTCTGAGCCCAACTCCATGCAGCTACCATGAAATGTTATCAACCCACTAGTCTTGGGTGCTTCAACCTCTCAAAATTTTTCAACCAACATAGTCTCAATTGGATTTATCAGACTTGTAAGGCATAACCACTACTCAGTTATTATCATCCAACAAACCTTCTAGGTTTCTCAACTAGAATATCATATGAGCTTACTTTGTGATTATCAGCTAACAAGCCTCATGGGTTTCTCAGTTATGCTATCATGAGAGATTATCCATGATTATCAACCAACAATCCTCATAGGTTTATCAAATATGATAGCATCAAAGTTTCTTTACTCCATCAAACCTTCTTTTTGGAATTAGCACAACACTTATTGGATTACATGCCCAATACCAGAATCGAGGATTCTAATGATTAGTTAATGTACCATCAATACTTCCTTGTCACCCACATGATATGACATGACCATATACAAGTTTTATTCTCATGACATTAAAATCATCAGTAAGCGAGGGCTTCTTTTTCCCAATTGATTCCTCACACAACCAGAAATATTTTCATTAAATAAATATAAACCATCATTCTCCCACAAGAATGACACCTGCCAAAACTTGTCAATCACAAGGGAATCTATACATACATATCAACGTTATCATGAACATATCACATATAAAAATATGGTCAAGGTTTAGAGAACCTTTTGTTGTCCATGCAGAGCATGCATGGAATTGGGATCAATGGTCCTAAAATTTGGCCAAGGAATTGATCATCCAACTCCTTTATCCCTACTTGCTGCAAACCATACTACTATGATTATTCTAAACCAATGTTTTTCATGCTAGACAATAACTCTATTCCTTTAGTGCATCATAATACGAGGATGCATTTATATGCATATACATGTGGGTCATGCAATTTTAATTTTTTAGGAAACCTCACTTTTTATGTCATTCTCATGGTTGCTTTGTCATAGACCATTTATTCTTATGGGCTAAACCAACCCACTTGGTTGTCATACTCCTCCTTTCTATTTTCACTACCCTTTACTCATACACTGGGCTTCATTCATGTTTACCTCCCTCATTGGATTCCACTAAGCTCTTCCCCAGAGTTCCATTATCTTACTTCCACACCCAACAAGCTTCCCAAGCCCCAAAACATAGAAGGAAAAAAGAAAGGAATATGAAAAATTCATAACAGTTTATAAAAATGATAAAAAACATAAAAAGTGTAGCATGGACATGCACAAGTCAACAATAAAGTAGTATACCCAATATGAGTGCAAGTCAATAGTGTTAGGCACCTATACCAATAGGTGTCATATGTCATGATTGACTTGATGAGCTCTGTAATATGTCCATACCTTTTATTGTTGCAAAGGTTTTCCATATTTTCAAAAGATCAAAAAAATTTAAAAATGTAAAGAGAATATACCCTAAAAGAAAAATCAAAAGGTAAAAAGAATAAAGATGGTCAAAAAATGAAAGAAAATGAACCCCAAACAAAAAAGATTAGGAAAATGTGCAAGTCTAAATGCCACTACTTTTCCATTTTTTATAATAAACAAATTGTGTGCAGCTTATTACTTATGCCACAATTTATGAATAGTCAAACTATTTAAACTTGGCTTATTCATCTTTCAATTTCATGTTGTAGAATAGAGAATAAATATCTGACCAAACAGTGTAATCTTGGCAGATAAGTAGATAGGTAGAGTAAATAAAAGGAGCTCAACAGTTTAATCTGAGCCCATGGATGCAATAAGTGTAGACTTAGGTAGGCTTGCCATGTAAAAGAAAAGGATGATTTGATAAGGGTTTGCCAGTCTAAGTGCACCCAAATAAAGAAGAAAAAATTCTAGGTTAAAGTAGGTAGGGTAGGTAGATGATGTTGCAGAATCATGTGTGATGAATAATGTCTCTAAGTGTGTTAATCTTTCATTTTTCATTGCAAGGCCAAGCCATACACAACATTGAAGACATCACAAGCAAAGAAAAGTCACAATGATTAACTCCCCTTCCCATTTTCCCTAATTATTTACTAATTTTCCCTAAGGACTAAGGTATTTGCTAAATTGGAGGGGTTCAGCGCATTTCTCTGACTTTTGGAGGGACTAGACCCTCGGCCCAATAATTTCAAAAGCCTAAGTACTTAAAACCATCATTCATTCATTTTCATAAGTCTTTCCTAAAGCAAAATCCCATTTTACTTAGGAAAAATTCATAATATTACATAAAACCCCTTTTTCCACTTTAAGCCTAAGTTTAAATGCATAACTTTAATGTTTTTACTTAGCGCTTTCCATTACATTTTTTATATTAATTTCTAGCTCATATTATATAACTCCTGAATAGAAATTCACCTTTTCCCGTATTATTTAAATATTTTAAAAAACCCCCACATCACTATATATCCCATCCTAGTTAAATATAACCATAATCTATGTTAAAATAGGATTAATGAGTTAATCAGTAACCCATTAAGAACCTCAACCTTCTGCTTTATTAAACAGGATTAATTAACCCTCCTCGTTAATTAATAACCTCCCTAGCCATTCGCAATCCCCTCGATATGATTAATTAATTGTTAATTAGGTCGGGCCCGCCATAGTTAAACTTCGCCGCATCGCAACCCCCATCCACCATCTGATTAAGTCCTCCACATCCGACGGTTGTTATTGACTTCGCACCCCCCGGTGACCGCGTGTTAATGCGCGATCACCAGGCAGTTTTCATCCCGTACCTCTGCCACACGTCACTCAATCAATGGGATCGCTGGCTCTCGACTAAATACCGCATAATCCCAAAAGCGGTGCGACATCATACCGCTTACCGCTCTCCGCATATGACAAATTGTCCTGTCATGCTTACATCATTCATCCGATAATCAAAACCCCCGCTAACCTAGATTTTGCGAATAAAACTAATGAAATGTCGTTTTCAATGTTTTATACGGCAAATCTGGTTCCCATGCGAAGCAACGTCCTTGTCAATTGCAAAATCTTTCCAACCGCCACCTGGTCAGAAAATTTGCAACAACACACTCCGAAACCTGTCATTCAACCCGCCATTGCACTGTTCACTGCCCATTGCAGGTATTTATTCAATTTCCACTGAAACCCTGCAAGTTTTGGTTTTACGCTGAAACTTCCACAAGAAACAGCTAAATTCAGTACAAATCCAAACTTTGTTCACTATATAAGTTTCCAAACCTGCTGTTTGACCTATTTTCTCACAGAAAACTCAAAATTCCATTTTTGAATCCACAAGAACCAAGAATGGAAACCCCTGCTGTATTGAACATCACACCTCTCAATGCCCCTCATAAGGACCTAGACTACCTGCCTCTTGCAGATAAAGACTTTCAAATAAATGACCTGTCCACTAACCAAAATCATCTCAAGGTCTTTTACCAAGCCAAAGACAACTACCTAAATGGCTTAGACATCTTGGGACTGTGGGAATCCAACCTTCCTAGGTATTTTCTTCCTTCAATCAATGTGTTCCCTAATATAATTCATCAATGCCAGGCAAATTATGATCCAAACCTAAGAGTTGTTATGTCCCCAAGCCAAACAGTTCTGTTCCCCATCACAGCTGCATCCATAAATGAAATGTTACAATTTTCCCCTAGTCAAGACTTAACTCCGCTTTCCATGGAATATTTACTTGAGAAATCCACTGCAATACCCCACTCAGAACTCATTCGCATCTGCCAGACCTTCATGTTAGAAAAATATCAGCCCAAAGACCTTCAAGTTAGAAAAATATCAGCCCAAAGGCCCCCGTCCTTATGTACAGTCATGTTTTACAGAAATGGGCAAACTTATAGTAGACATGATATCTTTAGTGATGGGATTCAACACAAGTGAATACGTTGATGAAGTAACCCTAGTGTTATTGTTAATTTTTACTCCTGGACAGCCACCTGTTGTTAAGCATGACTATGCTTCCTACATTGCCAATAAAATTCATGATCAATTCCTAAGACTGGACAATGAAGGAGTCTTCAAACATATCACTTTCATCTATCATCTTATGATGTATTATTAGTTAGAGAACTTCCCTTTCCCTGTGAGGAAACTTGACACCAAAGGAAATTCCAGGTATATCATATTTTGGAGTCCCATTTTCCATAAGTCCCTTGAGACCCCTTACACCTACAATGAGTTCATAGACCTATTTTTCCATCTAGCAACTACTTTGTTAACAGGAGTTTCCCCTCCTAGGATCAATGGTGATATGAAGAAAATCCTCTAGCTCTCCAAGTAGTACAGGATAGGTGATTGGTACCTATACAAGAACCATACATAAATCAGGATCTATCGGTGTGAGCTCTGCCCCTTTAAGCTACCAAAGTATGTTCCAATGAGACTTTTTGCATTGGAATATTTCAAGCAAATGATAAATGCAGATTTAGTCCATTTTGGTAATGCCAAGAAGAAAACTCAGTTTAGAATTAAGAATCAGTTAGGCCCTTTTATCTGCAACACTAGGGATGCATGGAAAGAAGCTAAAATAATTTTAGAAGATCATCTTAAATTACAAAGGAGTTTTGGGTGGGTACCATATGACCCTAACAACTTTATATGTGATAGAAGAATGAAGAACAGGTTGTCTCCATACATTCACCATAGGATCTCAGAGATTGAACAATTTTCAAATATGGATGAATGGGTAGAAGGGACCTTAGTAGAAAATGAGAGTGAGCAGGCCAATTTTGAGAATGTTATGAAAGATTTTTAGAAAACCCTTGACCTGGATTCTTTTGGGTAGGTACAAAGATCAGGGATTGGTGCATCTGTTGCTGGAACCTCTCAGCAAACTTCACAAGAAATCAGCACACCAGTTACAGGGTCATTGAAAGGTAAAGAGCTAGAAACCAGTGTCCAGGTCACACAACGGTCTACAATGTCTCAACCACCTGAAACCTCGAAAGAATAGGTCCAAACACCAACTCCTCCAACTCAGACTAATGTAGAAGGACCACCAAGCTTGCAGACTCTTCTAAATGAGGAAAAGAGTAAAAAGAGAGACAGGGAAGTAGTTACCCCTTCCAGTGGACCCTCAGAGTAGCCTGGAACAAAAAGGCAAAGGTTAAATCCCCTTTCAGAGATGGAATTTGTGGAAGAAACTACAGATAGTTAGAGGAGAGAAGGAGTAGCTAGTCAGCACACTATTCCAGAGGGAGGAACATCCACTAGCTCACGGAGACAAGAGCTAGAACGGCAACAAAGTGCAAAAGTATCATCTTTCAGACCACCAATGAAAGTTGCCATAGATATCAAGAAATCATTCATAGAAATCAAAGCCAGAAATGATCCATTGAGACTCCAAATTTATAATCAATATTTGAAAATGGCCCCCACAAATCAGCAAAGATTAATGTCAGCCTATGGCATTAAAGAGGGCAAAATGATAATGAACTACTTTAAGCCTAAAGTGAAACAACCTAAGTCAGCAGTAGATTATATCATAAACAAATTTGGAGGTCATGGCAAAGGATATTCATCCTAATGGGCCAGATTGAATTGCACAAACAAACAGGAGAGATGGTCTATTCAACCTTGGCTAGTAAGGCAATGATGGTCCATCGATTGCAAAATTCCTTGGATAACACTACAGCCCAGCTACATTTGGAGAAAGCCTCCTTCCAGGCTAAAGACAACCGAATAAAGTCTTTAGCAGAAATTATTATTGGATTGGGACATGATCCCAAGGATGTAAAGGGTGTCGAGGCATTGATCAAAAAGAAAGACGAAGATATTGTTGCCTTGAGGAAACAGCTAAAGCTGCCTCTTTCAAGGCATCCACAGACTGCAGAGATTGTAAAGCAAAAATCTGAAGAACAAATGATGGATTTACTTCTAAAGCTAAATGAAAGGTTGAATGAGACCGAACAAGAACTAGAAAAGGAACTGAAAGACAAGCAGGGAGAGTCGACCTCCCAGTCTCCTGATGTCATACCAGTAGTCTCAGTAACAATACCTTCTACACTTGGGACAGCATTAGCACCAAATATTCCACCAGTCTCAGCAGAGGTGGTCACAGGAACAGGAACAAAAACAACAACAGGGACAGCGCAGGGCATCCGTGCCAATTTGTACACAGAAGAATTATTAAAATCAATGGAGGACATGAGATTACAAGTTTCAGAGCTAAACAGTTTAAAAGAACAATTTGCAAAGATGGAACAAAACTATGATCTCTCAAAAATAAATGTTGCAGAAAAAAAAGAGAGATTAAAACATTGGAGAATAAAGTGAAAACATTAGAAAATTTTCTCACTTTTGAAAAACCTCTGGCAGAGATCAAGAAAATTATTTGGGCCAACATCAATCAATCCATAAATAATGTTTGGCCATCCATTCAAGTAATTTTTGAGTAGATTGATCTAGTGAAGACAGCTCTGGAAGAAATTCAAATGACAAATGCCTGAGGAAGCCAACAGGCTCATACATTTTTTGAATACCAGGAACAAAGAACAACTGGAAGAACTGGGCATCACAGATAGAACATAAACCATTTTGGTAATCAAGAGGGTATTAACTAAGAAAACTTTGATGCAGAATTTAGAAAGAAGATGTCATGACATGTAGGTGGAGATTAATGCCTTCATGGAGAAGTTCACAATTTTGTAGAATAAAGGGCTACTAAGTCCTTTAGTGATTAATGATATATTAATGAAGCATAGAGATTATGTAGATAAATTGAATAAATATGCAGGCAATCAAGTAAGTTCATCGACAAGTGCATCAGGAATAAAATCACTCCCTACTGGTCGAGTCCTCTATGGCAGCTTAGAGAACTTGTTTTATGTCGAGCATGCGCTGAAACACTTGTTCCCAATTTAGCCCACATTCTTCAGGTGTACTGAAACAGATGAAACCCTCAGAAAGCTTCAGAAAACTAGAATACCACAGCCAAAATGGTGGGAAGAAATGCTTTAATTTTGTAATTCATCCGTGGTAAAAGGTAAATTTTGATTTTTACTCCAGTCAATGAGGGTAAAGAGGATGGAAAGAGATCAACAGGTAAAGAGTATCAGATGCAGGTAAAGTGTATCAGTAGAAAGATCAAAATAGAGCAGCCAACACATGATTACACCAATGACAGTAGAAGGCCAAATCATAGGGCCTAAATCCAGCATATTCTCAAGAATAGGGACAACAAGCCATTCAGTTGCCTTATTTGTCATCTACGAGGTCTTCTAGCCCTATTTTCTTGAAAGATATGATTAGTCATCTCAATTTATATATCACTTTGTTAGGAGATATTTCATTGTAATTTTTTTTGTATAAATACACCCCCATTCAGAGTATTGAGGGTGGATTCTTTGACATTGCTATAAAGCCGATATTTTGGAATAAAAAGTGTTGTTGGACAAATTTTTCATGGCTGGCTGGATGAAAGATTGATGTAAAGGACTTTTCTCAGGATTCATGTGTTGGACATCAAGCAAATAAGTATATTATATCTCATGTGTTAATGTTTTCAGGTTTATTATATTCACTATGTTCCATATCTTAACATTAAATGAAAAAGAATAATTCAAAAAGTGCTTAAGTGCAATTTGTCTTCAATCGTTTTTGTTCTTAATGTTTTCTTTTGAACTAGTATAAACAATGAATTCTTAATTGCTCTTGTTTTCTAGTTTATTCATCTTAATCATTTGGCAAAGAATTCTTGATTGCTCTTTATTGATGGTTAGTCGTGTTCTACTCCCTTAAAGTATGTTGAAGGATTTTTTATTGCCCTTTAACCCTTTAAGTCCATCCCATCTTTTTAAGTCTCTATTTGCTCCCTGTTCAGCTATCTTGCCCTATGAAACCATCATTTATTGAGAAACCAAATGTAGTTGAGCCATTTTCCCCAACTCCATTAGCCCAATGGACTAAACTATTTAGTTCTACCCCTTTGCTATTGAACTTCACCAACAAATTCAAACAAAACCCCAAGCTTTAATAACTAGCCTAAAATATTATCAAACAAAGCTAAAACTTAAAGAGAGAGCCCTCTCTGGATATAGATTGGCTAGATTTTGTATCTAAAATATTGGTTTGTGGTTACCTCGGACTCCTTTCTCCTTCTCACAACTTCTGGGAAAATCTGAGTAATTACATAGTGGCAACTCCACTGGGGAACGAAAATTTGTTATCATTATTGTTTACTTTATAAACTATAGACGGAGCCTGAAGTTAGCCAAGAAGCCTTTGAACTGCTCTTGCTTTGCAAGATCATAAGTAGATGAATGCTGCTTCAGTCTATCTCCGGTCTAGTTTATGAACAGAACATAAATCAGCTCCTCAGTTAAACAAATATTTAGGATTGTTCTAAATTAAATTTCAAAAATCCTAAAGAAACATAGAAGTTGTTGATATTAATTCAGATAATCAAAACCAATAAATCTGGCTTCAGAAAGGACTCGTTATATCAGGTCAAACCCTGACCCAAATGCACCACCTGAATTCGAGAACCCTAATCTGATTCCCAGAATTCTTAGGAGACAGGAAAGCCAAGAAAGTACTGTTAGTTCTCGGCCTATTTACAGATCAACCTCTTTCCCTATAAAGTGGGTTTATCTTGAGGACGAGCCCTTTGATGAGCAATTTGAAACCTCTTTGTTTGTAACATTTTCTGACTCTGAATTGGATAACTTGGTTCATGACCCTGTGTTTATTGAAGACTTAAAATTTGAAGCTGTCAGTGTTGCAATTGACAGACATTTACAAAATTCAATACAATCTGAACTCACTTTTGAACAAACACCTGACCCCTCTACAATCACTGCTGCTTCTGCAAGTTCTTCATCCCTTCCTGGCCCAACGTCGGCCCAATAACCCCTACGTCAACCTCTAGAGGCACTGTGTCAGCCTCTAGAGCCTCTATGTCACCCACGCTAGCTCTCTGAGGCACTGCGCAACTCCTGGCTACCCGTGCGTGGGCTTTAGTTGGCTCTGCGTGGCCTCTGGATGGCTCTGCATCCCTCTCTCTCTGCTTCTATGCTAATTCTCCTAGTATCTTCTCTTCCTCTATGCTTGTGTATTCACTGCCCCTCAGCTACAAATCTGATCACTTTTTCAACTTCCTTAGCAAACCCTTCCCTAGAAAATTGAAATCTTGATCAACTCGGTGTGTTCTCCAAGTGACCCTTAAGCCTCCAATTCAACGGCCGAGATTAAGTCCCTAATCAACAGATAAGATTAGATTTGGCTTGATCCATGAATTTT